>JAOVVA010151694.1:17004-30911 GCA_028565275.1 Leiocassis micropogon | reverse complement strand
TGTTGGGGGTCTGTTTATTGAAAATGTAACATTTTATTTTATTTCTGATCAAAAGAACGAAATGAACTAAATGACTCCAAAAAAGATTCGTTTCATTTAGATGAACGAGATTCAAAGAACCGAGTCACTAAAATGATTCAAACTTCCCATCACTAGTACACACACACACACACACACACACGTCATCTCATTTCACACTCCATACTGTCACTGTCATACCTACACCATATCTTTACCGTTCTATACAATTATATATAACTTATACGTACATTAACGGTGTGTGTGTGTGTGTGTGTGTGTGTATCAATGACGTAGAAGAAGAAACGCGGGAACTGTCTCCCTGCTGCTGTCCGCTAGGTGGCGACATTCGCGGAAGTTTTCGTGCTTTCAAAACAAAGAAGAAGAAAAACACCATCATTTAGCATTTAGCCTCATCGCTAGCCGTTAGCAGGAGCGTTTTATTGTGATTTTGGTGTGAAGGCGAAGATGCCGGTGGCGGTGATGTTGGGAGAACATTATGAGAAGCTCCTGGAGCAGTGTGAGACACAGGAGCTGGAGGTAAACCGCAGCGGAGAGACCGTTAGCTTAGCTTAGCGGTTAGCTCATCCGGGTACAGAGTTAGCAAATAAACAGTAGCTGCAGAGGAGCATAGCGGGGTGGTGTAGTGTGGACATTCATACTGACTGAGATATAAACACAGGAGGGGAGTAAAGTGTGTGTGCAGCAGAACTGTGAGCTGATTAACTCTGTAATGATGAAAATACAACGGAGACATATTAATATCTCTGTGTGTGTGTGTGTGTGTGTGTGTGTGTCACCTAAAGTTGCAGAGGTGCACAGCTAGGCATAAACTACACACATTCTGTACCTGAGTAAAAGTAGAGACTCCTTACTCGAGTAAAAGCAAAAGTCATCAATTAACCTGTACCCGAGTACAGAAATGCTCATCTTCACATTTAGTAGAGGAGTTTAACTATCCAAATCAATGGGGAGTGTGAAAGAGAAGTGAAGAAGAAGAAGAGAGTGCAGGAAGGGTGGATCAGGTGGAGAAGAGCAGCAGGAGTGTGTGACGGTATCTGTGACGGTAGTGAGACCGTGATGTCGTCCGGTTTGGAGACGTCGCCGCTGACAAAAAAGACAGGAAGCAGAGCCGGAGGTGGCAGAGCTGAAGATACTGCGATTTGATTTTAGGAGGGACAAGAATGAACAGGAATTAGTATACTACAGGGACAGTGCAGGTAGGGGACAAAGATGGTCTGGACATGTGCACATGAGGGACATATTGAGAGGAGAATGTTAGAGATGGAGCTGCCAGGCCGCAGGAGAAGAGGAAGGTCCAAGCAGAGGTTTAAGGATGTGATGAGGGAGGACATGCAGGAGGCTGGAGTGACAGGGGAAGACGTGGAAGAGAGTGTAAGATGGAGACAAGGTCGAGCAGCTGAATGAAGAAGATGATCAGAAGTGCAGGGCTTGTGTCAGAGCACAGTAATCTTTTTCAGAGTAAAAATCTCTCTTTCTCCTTCTCCACACGAGCCTCCTGTTTTTGTGGCGGTCTGCAACCTGCTTTCGAACACTTTCTTCTTCTTTGTTGTTTAACGGTGGTTGGAACTCAGTAGGTCACGATAATGCCCACTGCAGGTTTCACTGTCCCTGATATTCCCGGCCTCTTCAAGACGATTTTCCAGACCAGCCTTCCTTAAAACGTCTCATACATCCTTCCCTTATCTTATCTTGACTTGTTCTGCGTCTTGGACTCTAAATCTCCTTTATCCTGCACTTCCACACACTCTTTCTTCTCAACACATCAGCGCCACCTATAGATCTCTCTCTTGTCAACTTTCTTTCCAGTCCTGTCTTTCTCAAAAACTATTAAATGCTTTTTTCCCTGATCAGTGACTCCCAGTTCTAAAAGACTCTTCACATTGCTCTCTACTCTCTGGAGTTCTGGAGTGACATAATTTCTACATTTACTGCATTTGGCAGACGGCCTTATCCAGTGCGACTTACATTTTTATCTGTTTATACATCTGATCAGTTCATAGTTAAGGGTCTTGCTTAAGGGCCCCATAGAGGCAACTTGGTGGTGGTGGGGTTTAAACCTGAGAGCTTCTGATCACTAGTCCAAGGCCTCAACCACTGAGCCCCTGTCCTAGATGTTCTAACCCCTGTCCAAGGCTATCTAGTCTCTTCTGCATAGAGAGCGGTACATGCTCGACAGTCTCACTTTCATAGCATTCGTCTGTTTTGTCCCCTCTTGAGTCTGAACACCTGTTATGTTATTGGGTGTGACTTAAAGGGAAACTAACTCACACAATTATGTATAATTATCAGCAGGTTGTGAAATTTCTGCTTTAAATAGTACACACCTCCATCATTAGGTAACACAGCGCCATGCATAAATGTGGTTAAGTAAATATACAAACGTACATTGCTGTAATTTTGAGTGGAGTAAAATTAAAAAGTATCCTCTAATTAAACTGGTTAAGTAAAACACATACAGTGGCAAGAAAAAGTATGTGAACCTTTTGGAATTTCATGATTTCCTGCATTAATTTGTCATAAAGTGTGATTTGATTTTCATATAAGTCAACAGTATTGACACTATAATGAACCTAAAATAATAACACAAAAAATGTCTGATCTTTCATGTCTTTATTGAGAACAACCGAGTCTACCTGGACTAGAGCTACTTTGACTGATAAAAACCACTTAAAATTTTTGAGTTTGCTCCCCACAAGAAGAATCCGCTAATATGAGCCGCGCCTCACCAAAAAGAGCTTTCAGAGGATCTAGGATCGAGAATTGTGGATTTACGTAATGCTACAAAAGTGTAACAAAGTCCCTTCAAAGACTTTTAAATTTACCACTCTACAGTTGGAGTCACAGAAAAGTGGGCACCCAGTCAAAATGACCCTAAGAGCACAACGAAGACTCATCAAGGAGTTTTAATTTTCTGCAATTGAAAAGTACTCGAACTAGTTACTTTTATCAGAAGGTGATGCTGTAATGTAACTGATTACTTTTTAATGACAGTAATTTTGTAATGTAATTAGTTACTTTAATAAGTAACGTCCCCCAACACTGGTGGCTACTCTACCAAAAAGTGGACACCCAGTCAAAATGAGCTGAAGAGCACAATGAAGACTCATCCATGAAACAACCCAGAGTGACAGGAACTGGCTAACATCTGTGTTCATGAGTCTACAGTACGTAAAAACTTGAACAAGTAGGGTGTCCATGGCAGAACACCACAGAAGAAGCTGCTGCTTCCTAAAAAGAACATCGCTGCATGTCTGAAGTTTGTGAAAGAGCACATTGACACTCCACAGCGGTGTTGGCAAAATGTTTTATGCACTGATGAAACTAAGATTGAACTATCTTGAAAGAACCTGCAGCACCACATCTGACTTAAAAAGGGCGCTGAATATCATCATGAAAACATCATCCCAACTGTAAAGTATGGTGGAGGAAACATCATGATTTGGTCCTGCTCTGCTGCATCAGGGCGTGGCCAGCTCGCAATCCTAGAGGGGAAGATGAATTCCCAAGTTTATCAAAAATTATTTGTTTTTGAGGATGTCCTTACATCAGCTGGATAATGCAACAGGACAATGACCCAAAACACTGGAGTGAGTCCACAATAAAATATGGCTTCAGAACAAACAAAATCCACTATCTGGCTATTTGATCAATTTAGAGGGGGGGGGGTAGTTTACCACTTATTAATTCCAAGGAGTCACTTACTTTATACACTAACATTTTGAATGTTGAATGAATGTGCTCGATAAAGGCATGAAAAATCTGAATTTTTTTGGTGTTATTATTTTAGGCACATTATAGTTGTCAATACTCTTGACTTCAGATCAGATAAAATGTAGTGACAAATTAATGCAGAAAACCATGAAATTCCAAAAGGTTCACAAACGTTATCTTGCTGCTATATATATATATATATATTTATATATATATATATATATATATACATACACAGTATATTCAGTCAGCGAGCTGTATAGTCAATGTTTTAGATTTAGCAAACTAATGTATACAAAAAATAATGTAGATACATTTTTTAAATATTTTTATTTGCTTTTAAATATCCAGTAAAAGAACCACTATTTTCACTGTTTGCTATACATCGTGCTTTGTATCACTGCACAAGTAACTGCTACAATATGTTTTCTAAAAAAGAAAGAGGTGTCTTTTTGAGCATTTCTTGTGTATTAAGGAATGTATGGCCAGTTTGTCACAGTTTACAAGTTTGTACAAGTTTATGTTTACAAGGAGAACTTAAAATGAATTAAAAAATGCATGCCTTTTTCTACAGCCCTGTACTGAAAACATACTGAACTGCGACTTCAAACCTGAGGTACACACCAAACCATGACTCCTGTAAACAAATGCACCGTTGGTGAAAACCACACAAAGACATCAGGTAACAAAACAGCAAGAAAATAAATGCAAGAAAATATACTGTGAAAATCAGGAGCTTGATGAAGAAACCCCATATCACACATGGACAGGAGTGCAGGGTAAACAGAGAGATACAAGTTTACACACACACACATGCACACACACAGAATGTCCAAGGTTCTGCCACAGTGGCACGACCAAAAATGCCACTGAGGCTGGGCACTGGGCTTGGGCTTAACATGAGTGTATAACTGAGTCTTGGCAGGTAATATGGACTTCATTTTAGCACAGCCTAGGAGCTGAGACAGGAAAAGTATCATTTGGCACTGGCGCACCCTCCTGAAGACCAGGGGGTGATGCCAGCATGATGTCATTGAAGCTTGGATGTGGAGAAATTATTTCATCATCTGAGCTTGGGTAGGGCATTTCCACAACATCATCAAAGCATGCATGACATCATCAAAGTATGATGTTAGTGAACCTGGAATGTGTTACAGACATGATGGTTTGGGTGCGGGCACAAGCCAGCCACAATGAATGCCACGAACTAGTTCTGAGACAGGTGGCACATAGACTGGCACATGTTATGGGAAACATCAACAAACTGTGATTTCATTAATTTGCAGGAGTACATGGCATCAGTGACATCAGCAAGGGCATCATTGATGTGCACCTTATGTTGTCTCTTCTGTATAAAAAACGTAGATAGTTCCTAGCCAGCCGGCTAATTAGGTCTCTAAGTTAGCTAGTTAGTTTTTTTTTTTAATTTAAGTTGTTAATTTATGTTGTCATGTCAATCTGTCTTGTCTCAGCTAGCCAGCTAATTAGGCTTCATAGTTAGCTAGTTAGTTGGTCCTGGAGGAACGTTGTTTTGTTTCACTGTGTACTGAACTGTATATGGTTAAAGTGACAATAAAGCCTACTTAAATGTACATAATGCAATCAAAAGCTGGTTGACTGCAGGGGTTGTGCACTGTTGAAGACCTGAGACTCCGCCTTCACAGCAGGTGAGAACACCTGCCCATGGACTAAACAACATCCATGCTCAGCTTAAGGCGCAGAACAACCAGGTTCTCTGTCCTACCACACCTGATGTAAGGAAAACTCTACACACACATAAGGCTACTAAACAATACAAACAATACTACTACTACTACTGGCAGAGTTCTCAGAGGAAGTTCAGACCAGCTGGCAGATGTTCTTATAGATATTCTTGAGATGGTCTTAAGTCTCTCTGAGTAACACCATTGAGCTGAGGTACTTTAGACCCACCATCATTGTCCCCATTGCCAAGAAAGCTCCAGTGTCTGACCTCAATGGCTGCCGTAACAGTAGAGATTCCCCAGGGCAGGCAGACTGAAATTCTATTTAAAAAAGCAGTTAAAAATTTCTATAGCATTTTAATATTATATTATATTATATTATATTATATTATATTATATTATATTATATTAGTATTCGTCAGTTTTCAGTAACTACGTTAAACATGTGAAGAGTTTGATCTTTGATGCTCATGTATATTTCCTTGTATTTGTATGGAATATAAAGAACAATCTTTAATGAGTCTTTAGTGAGTCTTCATCTGCACACTGCTGGGGTGGAAATGAATGTGAAAGATCTCGGGCTCTCAGTTCAGGTATTCTACACGCCCTCACCTCAGACTGCTGTGGGTACGTTTGCTCTATCGTCCGTGTTTTATCTCATAGTCGCTCTTCACATTACTGCTTTTATCATCACCACGGTGTCAGAACATATGAGACAAACTGGTTTTAAACTTCCTGCGGGAGGAATAAACATATTAATCTGTCCATTCAACTGTAAAGGTTCAGTTTTCATAGTCTACTTTCCTTTTGGGGTATTTTTTTCTTTTTCTCTGTCCATACACCATAAACTATCGCTTTGATTGGTTCTGTTGAGTCCCGTGTACAGCTACACCCAACTGGAGGGAAAAGATTACTGGTATAATAATTATTTTCATTTATCGGAAAAGTCCAGACAGAACTGTCACTCAATTCTGAAGTTGAAGTCCTCCAATTACATGTGTACTTGAGTAAACGTACAAAAGTTTTCACTGTCAAAGCTTCATAGTAAAATCTCTCTCTCTCTCTCTCTCTCTCCCTGCTTTACAACTGTAAAGCCATCTGTCCAGCAATTAAAGCTGCTCAGACACTGGGTCATGCAACACTGATCTCAGGCACTACAGACAAACCCCACAGAAAGAGATTTATTAAGGTATTGCTGTTAAAGGTGGTTCTAAATTACTGAATTATAGGGAGCACTTATTTTTACGCAAATTGGCTTAATTATAAACAGATGTACATGTGCTCCTCTGTGTGTGTGTGTGTGTGTGTGTGTGTGTGTGTGTGTGTGTAATACTTCCAGATTAAACAGCTAATATTGGATATAATCCCCTGGTGGGAAACTCATGATATAACGTGACAGAGAATTAGTGATAGGTCATGGGGGATAGGGTGTAAGAGAGAGAGAGAGAGAGAGAGAGAGAGAGAGAGACTCACTTACTGTTTACAGATGACACTGAACTGAAGTCTCGTCTGGAGAAAAACAGAAATACACACACTGGCGACTTTAAATATGAAATTAAATAAAAAGAACAATAAAACAAACAAACCACAACAAGAAAATATGAAACATGAGCTGAAATGCCCAAAAATGCATCATTAAGTAACATGACACACAAACATGGAAAAAAAACCAAACAAACAACAAAGATGAGCTATAGTACATTTTAGGAGACTTAATCAAAGTCAGTCCAACAGCAGGAGTGAAGATAAGTGAGAGTGACACTACAACATCTGGAGTGTAAGCACTGTCACTCTTACTCATCGACACTCCAGATGTTGTACTGATACTTTTACTCATCTCCAGTAGACTCCAGATGTTGTGACGTCACTCTTACCCAGCGGTTTCTGCACCCAAGTCCGTGAGCTCGTGCTTCTCCATCTCAGATGGAAATCACATTTAAAGTCCGTTACAGCGCGTGCGTGTCCCGGTTCTCTCCGGAGCCCATAAATGATGAATAAATAAAACAATAAAGCGCTCGTGCGCCGCTTCCCGGTTAAACGCGGGCCCTGGTGGAGTGTGTATCCTGAACGCGGCCACCCTCAGTGTGTTAAAGATGCGCTTCGCGACGTCTCCTGTCCTGCGTCTGACGTCATACCTCTCGGGGCTGATGACGGCGGGAGCGCGCGGAGCTCCGCGTGCCACATGTCACAGCGCGCTCGCGCTCCGCTGCCGCCCCCCGGAGGTGTACCGTGATGATGAGCGGGGTCACTCAGGGTCAGCCTGCTGTGTCAGGGGTCTCACACACACACACACACACACACACCGAGCTGATGGAGGACCTGAGTCCGGGAGAAAAGCTTCACCTTTCACGGAGTTCTGACGTGTGGACACCGGACACTGACAGGCCCTCAGAGCTTCACATTCACAACAAGAGGAAAAACATCCATCAGCCATCAGCCATCAGCCATCTCCATAGCAACACTCATCAAATCAAAGCTGCATGAACAAACTCAGTACTTAGGAAGGAGGCACATCCAGGTGACATAAGGGCTTATAAAGAGGATCAGGAACTGGAACATGTCATCGTGCACTTCTTCTGATTATTTATTATACGTTTAGATTATAAATCATCTTGTGACTCTGTACTCATTAATGTAAACAAGTATGTTATATTTATAGCATTCATACGCATTACATTTCATAAGTATCTCATAAGCATTACTCACTGTCACTCATCGTCTATAACACTTTATACCCTATACAGGGTCTCAGGGGGCCTGGAGCCTATGCACACACTATGCTCTCTATTGTTTTCAACCTTCCCAAGTTCCTCCTCACCACCCCGTTACCCCTCCATCAGCTTTATGTCGCTGCCTGCATCAGGTTCAAACACTGTGTCTGCCTTCAAAACCAAAAAACAGACCTGTTAATTACCATTACCCTTCAATTACACTGAAATGAATGTTAGTATTATTACTTATTCCATAATATGATTTTAATATGAAACCAGATGTTACGTCCAAAGTTTTAGTTTATTTTCATTATGATATGCAGAAGCAAATCCTGCTATACCTTGGCCTAAGGTGTTAAATAAAAAGCTTAAATAAAAACCTAAACAACACTTTGATGTTGCTGTATTTTTTTTTTTATGTAAAATCCTCAGTGAGATGTACAGTAACAGGGAGTTGAGTGGAGAGTTAATGGTTTTGTTTTTCCTGAGGCTTGAAGAATTTAAGGAAATAAATAAAAAAAGAAAGAAATCAAATTGAAATATGGAAAGTGCACGTTTACAAAACTAGAATGTAAACGATAAAGACTTTTTTACCATTAATATTTTTTTACATTTTTATTCACTGTCTTTTCCTGTTTAAAATGTTATGTATTGGTCAATACTCGCAGCTTCTTTCAATCTCTGTTCCTTTTTTATTATCATGAAATTTATCTTGTCCTGGTTATACACTCTTGCACTTTAAAGCATTTTACACCTCCTCCATAACAATCCATCTTTGTCACCCCTGGCCTTTACATAATGGCTGTTGGCACAGTTTGTACATAACACACTACTTTTAGACTAATGATCATGAAGTGATTGATCCAAAGGTATTTAAAGGAACTTAAAATGAAACCACACAGCATCCGGTGCCAGTTGAATTATACATTTGGAGTGTGGATTTAATACTGAAATTGTGCACTTTGTTATTTAAACCACAATGTTGTTATAGATTTAAGTGCTATTCAGAAGTTACACATACAGTACATTGTAATGTGTTTCTCTTACATGCAGGGCTGTCATTGGACCCAAATCCATGTTTCATACAACATGACCTCTAGCAAGAAGGAGTCTGATAAGTTAATTGTAGACATTCATGCTTAAGGTCAAAATACATAAAAAAACAAACAAACATATGAATTGCAATTCAAGGCCAAAATAGCAAAAGCTTGTGAACATCTGATGTACACAGCCATATGTACTGTAGTCTTCCCCAAACTTTTTGTCATGAAGTTGCGATGTCTGTTTGCATATTGCATCTACAAAATTTACATTCACTGGAATAAACATGTTTCATGGAGATGTAAAGTGTAGCATAGCTCTCTTACAGATCTTAAACCTACACTACTGTCTGTGTTAAGGTTCACATATTCTCCCTGTGTCCATCTGGGTTTTCTTTGGTTCTCCAGGTTCCTCCAAAAAAAAAAAGTTAATTGATGCCCTACAATTTACCGGTGACTGGACTCCCATTCAGCATTCCTGGGTCTCCAGATCCACCACAAACCTGATCAGGATAAAACGTTTACTGAAGATACAGCATAACTGTGGACTTGAAGCTGTGAGGCAGCAACACTTTATGTCAACTGTGACACCTATTGTTTATGGCAGTCATTCATATTTTATATAATTAATTGGTTATTTTATGGCATACCTCATGTATTACAATAATAAAAACTGGCCTCCCAGCAAGAATTTCTGGCTACTAACATGATGTGGTGGCGATAATTTGGCAACATTATGGATGCTGGGATTAGATTATTTTTGAAAGTTACAATGACTTTGCTGAAATGACATGGGAACATTGTTGACTACATAACGATGGGATAATGGCACCAACACAATGCTGCAAAAACAACTTTAACACAATAATACAACTGCTATGCTGTGACATAGTCTTATACCTTGTACCATAGTCTGCCTGTCAGTTTGTGGAGTTTTAATGTTCTTGTTGTATTTGAAACACTGTGTTTTGGTCGTGCACCCAACGTTATGTTAATGTCATTTTAACCAAAGTCATTCTAAATTTCAAAAACAAAGTTTTCCTGATTGTGAACATCAATGCAACATTGTTACAACTATATTACAACATTTGTACAACATTAGGCCTCCTGCTGTGTTGTACAGTCTGTTACTTATTTGATTTCCATTCAGTAAAGATTATGAAGGCCAATTTATACAATCTAATCCTTTTTTTTTGGCAAAAAAAAAGTTTTACAATATAACACTGCAACATGATGGGATTTTTTATTATTATTATTATTATTATTATTATTATTATTATTATTAACATTAACCAGCTATTTGAAAATCTAAAAGTCTGGAATAATAGGTTTGTATGAAAGATTGCATCACTAAGAATGTAAGAACATGTCAATCTCATTCTCACTTCTACATCATTCTATGACTTTTTTTTTTTCTCAGCACAATATATAATTTTGGTAAATTAGATCCTTGAAGCTACAATGCAGTTATCACTGGCTGCTAAAGAAGCTGTCACTGGGATCAAAAGAGCCAGATGTTTTTCCGGTGAAGAATAAAGAAGCATTGCACTCTACCTCCTATCTGTAGTTGATACAATGATTTGCTTCTCATTTATTAAAAAATAAATAAATAAATAAATAAATCTAAATAATGCGAGAAAATGCTGCTTCATATCTACAGTATCCATTATACATTTATTGTATAACATAATAGAAATCAGAGAAAGGGCAAACTTCACATTTTTCTGTGTGCTGTATACTAAATAGCAAGTCACTGCGTGGCATTTACTTCGTAGTGCTACATAACCATCAGAGATAATCAATACTAATGACTCACTGATGCAAAGCCACTGTGTTTCTGTTTTATGTGTCTCAACATTGACATTATGTTCTTCACACGCTTTATCAGTGTCTAATAAAAGATTCATGCTGTCACAATGTCACACACACAGACATGAACCCAGGTACACACACACACACACACACACACACACACACACACACACACACACACACAGTGTTACTTGTTAAATTTAAGAGTGTCTGACATGAAGGTACCTGTTCTGTTCATTTCACTCAAACACTTCCAGGCTTTAATCAGAGTCTGCTGAATCTATTATTCAAGACCATTAGCAGCCTGCAAAGTCAGCTCTGTGGCCGCCAGGCACACATACACACTCGACACACTCCAGCACACTCAAACAGTGATGCTGGCAGGATTGTACACAAGCTCTTAGCTGTCTCTGCCTTCTCGACATAATCACAACACAGGGGGGGAAAACGTGAGTGTGTGCTATTAGTGTGTATAAGAGAGAAGGAGAGAGAAAGAATAGCACTGAGATTTTGTTCCATTTTAAACAATGTCTGTTTCTTTTCTGTTTTTAAACAGATGTCTCAATGCTACAGTCTGATTGGTTGAGAAGCAACCTGCCTTTTAACCACACTGCTAAACCAACAGCCTGATATCTAACATGATATGTTTGTCATTTATCTGTTCGCTAACAAGTCAAATGGAGTCATACCAATCACAAACCACTGGACAGTCATGTATGAGGGGTGTTCAAGTCAAACCAGAACTTTTGATTGACTGCTAGTGTCTTACGATCGGCTGTGTCTATTTTGATCAAAGGATGCAGGCTGCTTGTCAGTACCGTGTACAGTGGAACCTCGGTTTGCAAGTGACACCTGGTTTGAAAGCGTTCTGCAAGACGATCAAAAGTTTTTAATACATTTTGACTTAAAAAACGAGCTAGTCTTAATTTAAGAGTACCGAGTATCATGTATCATGCATGCGCTTCTTGTTTTGACGCCGAGCGTCACGTGATCACAATCGAGCCCATGTTTTTTCACTCTCTTGGGTTGCAGAATTATGGGTAATCGTCTCCCCTGCTGGGTCTTAGTGCGCATCTCTCACTGGTATAATCAACATCCATGCACGTGTGTGCTGTTTACTTTACAATTAGTTTGAGTTTGTATGTGTGTGTGAAAGTGGTCCTTTCACATGCACTTTTTTTTATAACACACGTGTGTGCACATGTAAAGCAAAAGCAAGTGTGCGCTCACTCAAGTGTCATTAGAAATGTTCCTTGTTAAGTTTCCAGTTGAATCTACTGAAACCATGTTTCTGTTGGTGTGTGTGTGTGAAATTCATCCCACACATTATTCCTCCCCCTTCTCAAATAAAAGAAGAGGAAAGGTTACTGTGTAAAATGAGAGGAGTGTCACTGTACGTGAGTGGGGAACAGCGCTTTGGGACGCTGATGATCCATGCTGCACCAACTACAATGCGTTCACCAATGAAATGAGGAGAGTCTTTGACCATTCCCTGGGCAGATGCTAAGACTCCGCCAGGTAACACGTTCAGCCTATGATTATGCCATCGAGTTTGGCACCCTGGCAGCCTCCTGTAGATACAATGAGTCTGCCATGTTTGATGTTTTTTTTCACAGACTAAGCGAAACCGTCAAGGACGAGCTGGTCTCTCAAGAGCTCCCTTCACGCCTAAATGAGCTCATGAATCTAGCGGGCCGCATCGAAACACGCCTCCGACTCAGACGCAGAGAACGCACACCACCCCTGGTAAGGACCAACCCCCCCCCACAAACCGCTGATTCTCCTATCCAACCTATGTAGGTTGATCGAGCCCGAATCTCTCCCGAGAAATGCCAACGTTGGCGAGATAGTCAGGCCTGCTTCTCCTGCGGGCAAGTAGGCCATTTCCGCCTTCAATGCCCGTTAAAAAGAGAGGGCCCACAATGAAACTGGGAGCCTTGGAGGGCCCTTCTCAAACAAACCTCCCAAGCCAACGCCCCTTACTACCGATTATGATCATCTGGAATAACAAGGTTCAACCACTAAAAGCCCTCATAGACTCTGAATCCGACCAAGACCTGATCTGTGCTGCAACAGCAAGGGAATTGAAGATCCCTTCTTTACTCCTAGATAACCCCCTATCTGTCCAGGCCCTTGACGGAAGTTCCCTTCCATCCATTACTCGCCGCACACCTCCAGTCACTTTAAGAATCTCAAGCAATCATGTTGAAGCTATCTCCTTCTCTTGCAAGGGGCGTGTGTTTTCACGAAGTTGTATTTATGGAATGCATATCATCTGGTGAGGATAAGGGAGGGGGACGAATGGAAGAGCGCCTTTAATACGCTAACGGGCCACTACGAGTACCTGGTAGTTCCTTTCGGACTGACTAATGCCCCTGTTGTTATCCAGGCCCTTGTTAATGATGTCCTGAGAGACTTTTTAAACATCTCTGTCTTTGTTTACCTAGACAATATCTTAATCTTCTCTCGTTCCTTGGAAGAGCACAAGCTGCACGTCCGACAGGTCCTGCAAAGACTCCTTCAGAATAAACTCTATGTAAAAGCAAAGAAATGTGAATTTCACCGCAGCTCTGTGTCCTTTCTTGGGTTCATTATTGCCCCCTCTAGCCTACAGATGGAGCCATCCAAGTTAACGGCCGTCACAGAATGGCCGACTCCCAACTCATGGCGAGACCTCCAGAGATTCAAACTACGTGCGCAAACTACTAAAGGTTCGACGCCGAGAGCAAGGCCTACAGTACCTCGTCGACTAGGAGGGATACGGCCCAGAGGAGAGAAGTTGGGTCCCCGCCAGGTTCATTGTTGACCCAACCCTAATGTCTGACTTCCACCGACAACACCCAGAAGCACCAGCTAGGACGCCCAGTGTTGCCCATGGGGGGGGGGGG
>JAOVVA010151694.1:0-16994 GCA_028565275.1 Leiocassis micropogon | reverse complement strand
TAATGCCCACTTCTCGAGACAAGCAAGCCATGATCTCCCGCAACTCCTTTCCACACTCCATTCCGCTGGTTCTGTTTTGCCGCCTCGTTCATTCATGCTCGAGCACACCTGCGCCTCATCACCACTCTACTCTATATAACTCTCCCTCAGACAGCAAACCCTTGTCGAATTATTGCCTGCTTATTGTCTATTGTCTCGTGCCCGTTTTGTCAAGATAAATCTGTTTTTTCTCACGTTGTCGAATCTTTTGTTGCTCCCCAGGATTACGCTCTTGCCTCTCAGAATAAACTTGTTTGCTACGCTAACTGATCTAGCGGCTTTGATCCTCTGCTTTTGCTTTCGACTACGGCTTTGTCTGAATTCCCCTGAATTATTCTCTTTTTGGACTACAAGTGTGTGCTGTTCTAATTCATTTGATGGTCAGGTGCCTCTGTTCACAACCCTGACTTCTTTCTGCGGCTGCTCTCATTCAGTGAGTTTAAAACTGCAAGCACTCTGCCCTTTGATCTCACACAGCCGCTCTCACACCGCGTGTTGTATGCGCTCTGAACCCCTGATCTGCTAAACCTCTGCCCACAGCCGCTTCCAACCTGCCCTGCTGCCCATCCCTAACTCCATCTGATCTGTTGTGTCTGCTTTTGGGTCCCTTAGCCTGCCGACACAGGCTCCCTCGTGACAAGGAGGGAGTAGGTCCTCCTCTCCTCTTACTTTACCTTTACACAAACACACACATACTGTACATACACCGCGCGTGCACACACAAACACTAACAGAAACATTTATCTGTCTGGATTTATTTTTACCGTTTTCAAAGGTAAAGGGCAGGTTAATTTGTTTTATTTTTACTTTATATTTTGTATTCATTATTTTTATATATTTATTTTTTTTGGGTTGTGGAATGACTAATGAGTTTTCATTATTTCTTATGAGGGGATATTCGATTTGATTTACGAGTGTTTTGATATTTGAGCACGCTTCTGGAATGAATTATGCTCACAATCCAAGGTTCCACTGTATTATGAAAACTACAGCAGAGGGGCAGAGCTTTTTATTTCCTTACAAAGCCCCAAAGTTATGGAATAGTCTCCCAATTAATGTTCGGGACTCAGACACAGTCTCAGATTTTAAATCTAGGCTGAAAACTTATTTATTTAACCAGGCATTTTTGTAAATAGATTTGTCTTAGGTAAAGGAGCAGATCTGGGGGACTCGGATGCTGTCTTCCCCACTCTCATTGATCACACAGGTTAGTTGACTGGTTGCTTTACATCCCAGTTCCCCCTCATGTCTGTGTTTACTTCTGGCTCTCCCTGTTAGTTATGCTTTCATAGGTAGTCCTGCCGGAGTCCCTGCTTGCACACTGCACTAAATATACATTCACTTCATACATTGTGTAACAGTGACCATACCTAACAGTTATCTCTCCTCTTCTCTTTCTCTGTCAAGCTACACATGTCGCTCCTGAGCTGCCAGTGATCCAGAACCCATTTGCGCTCTGGACCTCTGGTCTGATTCATCCTCTCCCACTTCTGGTTGGAGATCTCGTCGCATGGATGCCCTGTGTGGTCTGTCTGGGATGCTTGTGGTGACTGGGGACGGTTCCATTTTAACATGAAGACGGGCCTGGCCTCGGCTGATGAGGCCGTGACTTGTGACTGCAGTCACCCGATAGTTCAGGTCTGAAATTTCCTACAGTCTACCTGAGCATCCAATAACAAACTGGACTCCATATTAACTTAAAGACATCTCCTGTTATATTGAACTTCCAGCTCCCTAACACATTGTATGACTGCAGACCAATCCCTGCTATCTGTTATCACCCAAACGAGGATGGGTTCTCTGTTGAGTCTGGTTCCCCTCAAGATTTCTTCCTATTACCATCGCCGGGAGTTTTTCCTTGCCACCGTCACCCTTCGCTTGCTCATCAGGGACAATCTGATCATTCATTAATCTAATTTATACACATTCTCATTTCATTCTAACTTCCATAATTTTTATTGTTTAAAGCTGCTTTGGGACAATGACATGTGTTAAAAGCTCTATACATCTAAAATTTTATTGAATTGAATAGTGCAGAATAACAGAACACAGTTATGAGAGTAAAACTCCCTTTATTTATCTATATATTCCCCTGCTAAACTAATTCACTTATCCCAGTGTTCACTAGTGCTCAGATACCATCAAGGTAAAAAGTTTTCTTCCTTGTACTACCTGCTTCACATCTGAAACGATGGCCTCCCAGGAATTCCTTTAATAATCCAAATCTGTGGAAATGGCTATATCAATAACATGGCAATAACTCCCAGACAAGTTCCTGTAATGTGCAAGTGGTGTTGGTGAATTAACTGTTTAGGAATTAAAGCCATTGGTTTTTGTTGGGGTATTTTTTTTTTTTTAACACGTTTTTCCTCCACTTTGACAGGATCAAAAGTAATAGGAGAACTGATACGCAGTTTGATGGAAAGCTGTGGATTGCTTTTTAGTTACTTCATAACAATTTAAGGAGCTGTCTGACATTGTTTCTACTGTAAATGTCATGTTTGCATATGTAGCTGGAAATTTGTGGTCCAAAGAGGTGTCATTGCAAGTGAAGGAAGCCATCATTAGACAAATAAAAACAAAAACAAAAAAGGTTATTAGAGAGATAGCATAAAATTTAGTAGTCACCCAATTACCATTTGAGCCATTTTTTGAAAAAAAAAAGGAATGCAAAGGCCAACATCATGACATAGCTCATTAACTCCTCTTTAACATCCAGCCAAGTCAAGAACACCTTAATCACAACTAAATTGCTTTATTTCTAGTCTATGGTGGTGGTGGTATATCCAGGAAAAAGTACAAAAAATCCAAATATTTGAGGATGTAGCTACTTTTGATTTCAAGGGCCTTAGAGGTTTCGAACTCTATAAAAATTGCAGTACACACAATACAGCTTTATTACACCACATAAACCCTGAACATCCTCTATTTTACCACCATCTCTCTTTCTTTCTCCTCATTTCTCTCCTCATGTTTCCTTAGGCCTTTACATCTAAACAACAACTAAAGTCATTGGGTTTTCTATGAAAAAGACAACAGACTTAGGAAACTTTTAGGAGACATTTAGTGGTCATTTTCTTTCCTGCTGACGTGCTGCTTTGAGTGGAAAAAAAATAGTTTTACAACCACTAAAACAGGAAATCACTCAGCCAGTTAGATTTGACATTGGGGTCATTAAAAAAAACTAATACAAATAAGTGCATCTTTTTGTTTTAGATACACTACAGCAATACAATACAATCCTACAGGGGGTGCACTCTAAACTCTTAACATTGGCAAGCAGGATACCATTCTGTGTGTTACAAGCAGAGTATTTGCTAACTTTGTTTTAAATTTTAACAAATCTTGAAAAAAGAATAGAATGGGGATATTTATAAAATCATGATATATAGAATCGCAATACAACTCGAATTGGTACCTAGGTATCGTGATATCATCATATCGGGTAGGCTGTGGTTATTCCTATCCCTATTATGGATAGAAATTAGTGCTTTAGGGTTTCAGGATACAGAGAAACTATATGTTAAAAATGTATTTACTAATTTTCATCCCCATTCCTTGGTAGGGGTCATGGTGGAAACAGGGTGAGAAGTTCAGCTCAGCTCCAACTCGGAAATCCCAAAATGTTTCAAAGCTAAATGTGTGAAATAACCCCTCCAGTGTGTCATCTCTATCCATTTGGACATGGATAGGGCATCTTTATCTATTCAGATGTGCCTAATACAGCTTTACCAGAAGTTAACCAGGGGGCGTCTTTGTGAGATGCCCAATCGAGGAATATTTTGAATATATTCATTTTATGGCATGGAACTGGTGAGAGCACTGTCGCCTTGCACCTTCAAGACCCGGGTTCGATTCCTGGCCAGACTCGATTCCCATCTCTGTGTGCATGGATTTTGCATGTTCTCCCCGTGTTTGGTGGGTTTCCTTCGGATACTCCAGTTTCCTCCCACAGTCCAAAGACCTGCAGATTAGGCTATTTGGCATTTCCAAATTGCCCATAGTGTGTGATTGACTGTGTGAGTGAGTGTGTGTATGTGTGTGTGACCTGCGATGGATTGGCACCCTGCGATGGATTGGCACCCTGTACAGGTTGTGCTCCAAGTCTCCTGGTATAGGATCCATAGAAGATAAGTGGTATAGATGATAAGTGAGTGAGTGAAGGAGAATTGTTGAGGAAGAATCTGACCCACCAATAAAAATGTATTTCCCTGTATTACCACACCAGTTACTCCCTCTCTGCTTTCAAACTCTTGGCTCTTGTCTATGCAATCACATAGATTACTAACTTCCCCCTTTTATTTTTGACCTAATTTTGTTACTAACCAGATGCCAGTGCAAAACAAATATGTCCACAAATTCCCCATGGTCATTGGGCGGTGTGGTGTACCAACAGGCAAGGTGTGTTAGAAATGTTCTTGTTCTGCACAATAACCATGGTCTCCCACATGGCATTTGAATACAATGTGAGTAATCAGGTTTAAATTTCACAATTTAAGTTTAATTGGCTTAATCTGCATATCTTTGGGCCTAGGGAGGAAACCGGAGCACCTGGCGGAAACCCACCAAGCACGGGGAGAACATGCAATCTCAGACCCCGAGGACCTGGAGTTGCAAGGCAAGCGTGCTAACCACTAACCCACCATGCCTTCTACAACTTAACCAACTTCACCAAAATGACTCATTTTAAATATCAGCAATGCAGTAGCTCTATTGCAAGGATTGATTTACTTTATCACAGAAAGCAAACCCAGCAACTCAACTGAGAAGTCTTATTTCCAACTTCCAGATCTAGCCAAAACTTCCAGACATAGACAAATATCACAATCATAGCTGTGGACTAGAATGCGGTCTAACCGGTAAACAGAGAGCTTCACTTATAAACCGAGCTACTGCTTTGCCAAAAATAGAACTGTACAGTTTGATTAAATCATACTCTCTTTCTCTAACTGTTTTTCCTGTGGTCCCTGACTTCCACCCTGAGAACCATTTCTAAATATAAAAAAAAGAAAAAGAAAATATTGATGAAGCTTAGCTTAAGACTACATTTAATTTACTTCCTGATGAATCCTAAATTAAAAGCCACTACAAGGCCCATTAAAGCACCTCTACGAGCTGTACTCACCTCTCGAGTGTGCAAATGCTTCACAAAAATGCTGGAAAACCCAAGAAGAAACAAACCTCTAGCATTTTTGATTAGACAAGAAGACCGGGATACAAAAAAGGGCTTATTTGCATCCTGCAGCCTTGTGCATTATGAAGCCTGACAACTATTCAGCCATATATCATTCAGCGCTAGTTCTGAGGTTCTCCAGAGGTGTAGGGACATGCGTGTGTCATTAGACAGTTGTGCTATAACTCATCCACATCCACTCAGGCATGAAGGACTGCAGTTCTGTTTTCCATCTCGGCGTCCATTTTCCCCCCTCAACTCCTAAAGGCTGATTTTTCAGCCTTTATACCTTGTTCTGGCCTTGTCTGAGTGAAGTATTTCTCAGAAGTGTTCTTCTGTGTAAAGCTTTATGGAAGTCTTGGAAAATATTACTCAGCTAATAATGTATTGTCTTCAATAGAAGTCACTTGGCTAAAGTAATCATGTTTCTTTAAATGCGGTAGGACAAAGCGCACTCATGAACATTGTGTTAATTTTGAACACCCATCTAGGGAACAGCAGCTAGTAATTGTGGGGATGTCAGTGGTGCTAATCACTTATATAAAGAGCTCATTTTTGAAATGCTTTTAAACTCTCCTGAACACAAGTAATGGATCGCTGTCTCCGAATAGGTCTTGGTTGTTCTAAGTTTTTCTGCCCTGCAAACTGATTACATTTGTCACCCAGAACATGAGCACAAAGTAAGTAATCTTGACCAATTTCATAACCCTCATTCCTTGCAAAAGTGCATTCTCAATGAGTCCAATCAGATTTAAGCAACCATTAACTTTTTTGGCACATCAGAAGATAACTATGAAAGATACCAATTTGATTTAGCTCAATAGAAATGCAATAGTGTAATGTGTTTCTTTCTGGTTTTTCTTGGCTCTGAAACACACTGGTCAGGTAACAGTACTTCCATTGTTCTGAGTGACGCCATGGTAGTCATTTGACCCCAAAAGGTCTATAGGCATTTCTAACACTACTGTAAAAGTAATAATGAATTACTTCTCTACACTATAAACACAAGTGTTCGTACAATATTTGTGTCTGTGTATCCTGAGGAATGTGCCTTGAATATTTTTAATTCTTGTGTGTCCTCAGAGCAAGGTTGATTAACTTAAGCAATATCTCACAAGTTAAGGGACTGTACTGTTGGATATAGCAATACCCAACAATACAACAGGACCTCGAGTATGATATTACTTTTATACAACAGTTTCACAAACACCCATTAACAGATTACGATTTGTTTGTTTTATAAATGAGTTGTTTTGCTCCATCAAAACATATCCTTTGGCGTCTGGTCAAACTAACTAACCATGACTGGCAGAGCTGGTCGACTGACAGTTAGCATCAGTCAGTTACTATAATTACTGAAACTAGTTTTAAATTACCAGTAGTAGGTGAGGAGAATAAACCATGTAGGTGATGGACAGTCCTGTAAATCTCATAGACTTCTCCTTATATTTCCACTTATTCAACTTCCAGGTTCTGGGGTTGAATAAGTATATAACAAGTACAATCCCTTGATCCACTCACCCTTGATCAGGGCTTGGAGAGCGATTTGGAATTCTGCCTTGTGTTAACAGTTAGTTAGCTGCGTTGCTGTACATAAAAGAACACTGATAGTTCAGATGAATGTCAACTTAGAAGCAATTATTAGGGAGACGAAGTGTTTTTTTTTATTTATTTGACATAACATCTGATGTGTTTTTTTTTTTAGCTGAAAGTTTGTCTTTGACTGGCTTTGAACAGATGTCTCTCCTTAGTACAGCGGACCATTCTGACCTATTTTCACCCATGCTGCGACTGACAGTTAGTGTAATCAACGATTGTTAGAACACCTGTGACGCAGAGTGATACATTGTAGTTAAGCATCCTAGTGAGGTTATTGTTCATTTTCACCACTTGTGGAAAGCTCCTCGTCCAATCAGATTGCTGGATTGGACCTAAATGTTGTATAGCAAAAAAATTAAAAAAAACCCTTTTACAAAAATACTGAGGGTCAGCAAATGAAGAAAAGAAGGTCAGAAACTAGTTTGTAGCTCATGTTAGCCATAAACAAAGCGGTGAGGTGAGTTGGTTCAGAAGAATTTGCAACGACTTAGAAGCAGTTACTAACGAGGCAAAGTGTTGTTTAAGACGACAACATCATCAGATGTGCTTATTTTTGAAAGAGCTTCTGTGACTACTGTAGTTTTCAATGTGGGTTTTGGCAGGCAGCAGCTCCCCCTGCAGACCGCCACTGAACCTTTTACTGGTATGTACAGTAGTACAAAGCATACCAGCCTACTTTCACCCATGCTTACTATTTTAATCACATGAAAACCAAGTCCAAGTGATATGATTTGGTTAAAAAAATATAATTTTATATCTATAATCAACTCAATGCTATGCTGATTTTCAGTATAGCAGCACACTTGCTTGGGTGCTCATGCATTTTTTAAAGACCATGCATGAAGGAGGTTAGCTCCTGTTATTACTTATGACCCTTTGAGCATTGTGGTTATAAGAAACTACTTTCTGGAAATGCTGAACTAATGAAAATATTGCTGATGACTTCTTAAATATGTACTTCTAAGATCTCAGAGATAACATCCGACGCACTGTCCAGCACCGAACAAGCTTTTTTTCCTGTATTTTTTAATGTCAGACAAAATCTGACGTTTTTTTCTAAATCAGTGTTTATCAGAACAATCCTCAGAGCCTTTCCGAGACAGTCAACATTTTTGCTCCATAGAGCAGACAGTCCACAGGGACACCCCTGAGCACTTGTTTGAGAAGCGCTTGTCTAAATAAATGCATATCTAGAGCTATCAAACTATGTGTTTTGTATGATTCTGCACAGAGAAAAAAAAAATATTCTGACAGAACTTTAATCCCACTGCTTCCAAAAATGTAAACCATTGTAAACCTTTTAAAACCATAGAGACGTTTATGGGGCCTTCACACATTTATAATTCACACACACCCACACACATACACACCATTAACATTGCTTAAAGGCACACAATGGGAAAACATTCTCATAAAGCCTCTATAAGCACACCAAACCGCAGAGAGTTGTAAATGTTCTCTTAAACCAAGGCAAGCTAATCATATATAGGGCCATATACAGTACAGTACGCATAGCAAGAGAAAACGAATCCCAAATATTTTATTCATTGTTGATGCTTGTGGTTAAGTTAAAAGCTGATCTACTCAGTATGTGCAAACTTTAACAATATGTTTTTTTTTTTATATATAACTCTAAATCAACATAAAGATGGAGGTATTTATTTACAACATTTGGATCATACTGAACCCCTTAAGGAAGAAAAAAAGGGGATGCATTTTTGCAGAGATGGATAAAAGTAGGTCTGAGTCAACGAGTTGTTTATGTTTATTTTAGTAAAGTTATTTTTTAATTATTAAAACAATAAATGTCTGCAAAACTGCTAGCAAGCCTCTTTGTTAGGTTCGAAAATCCCGCCTTCTGCATCTTGATCGCTAAAAGAAGACAGTCTTGTCTGTGATTTCCGCTTAGCCCCCAGATCGCCTTATTAAAGAATATAAATAAATAAACAAATAAACTCTTGTAAAACTCCAACTCAGTTCCTGATGGCAATGTAAAGAAATCCTCCCTTTATGTTATGACTGGTTAAAAGAATTCAGTCTTGTCAATTATTAAAGCACAGCTTTAACCCTTTATAGGGCACGAATTGAAATACTTCACAAGTCTTTTTCAACCTTTTATGAATATTTAAAGATTGTTTTTTGTTGCAAATTAAGGACATTACCATATATGGTTCTTTGCTCATCTAGGTTAATATATTTTTTCCAAAAATAAAATGTGTATAAAACACAGATAATGTTAAAGACACATTTATTTAAACATTTATTTATTTATTTATTACAATTTTGTTTCCTTGAGGGACTGATAGTGGCACTAAGTTACTAAATGTGGTTCTTCACCCAATTAAAGGTTAAAGACCGAACATACCGTATGTGCGTTAAAATAAGAGTACTTTTTTTTTGCTACATACATGTATATTAGTTTTTCTTTTTTTTCTTTTTTTTTGCTCTGTAGCATTGCATATATACATATACCGAACATCCATAACATTAAACCTATTATCATTACAATCATTTACAGTATGTTCCAACAAAACAGCTCTGCCCCCCTAAATCATATCTCCACATAACCTCTGGTGGTGTGCTGTGGGATCTGGCACCTGGACATCAGATCCTTTAATTGATTAAAGGTGCAAGGTGGGGCCTCCATGGATCAGACTTGTTTGTCTAGCACATTCCATGGATTCTTGATAGGATTGAGATCGGGGGAATTGCGAGTCTGCATCAACAATCCTGAACTCATTGTCTCCTAAGCACCATACACAGCAAGCTGGGGTGTTCTGACACCTTTTTATCATTATATATCATCATATTTTACCAGTATTAACTTTGTTTTGCAATTTGTGTTGAATTGACTTTTCTGTGGGATTGGACTGGATGGGCCTTCCTTAGGTCTCCGCAGCCATATGTGAGCCTTGGGTTCCCGTGATCCTGTGATTTTCAATTAACCTGGTGGTGGTGTTAAGGTTATGGCTGATTGGTGTACATAAAAGAAAATATAGTTACAGCAAGTGTGCTGTGCTGAGACCGATTCTCAGCATCCTACCGTTCATATATATTTGTTTCTTATTGCCCTGAAGAGCTTATCCAACATGCTCCGCATCCCTGATATCTCAAGCGCACATTAAATTCTGCTCAGTCCCTACCGTCTCTGCCGTTGTCTGTCATTTGTAAAGCTAATATCACAAACACGGCAACCTGCGAAATTTCAACAAACACATTTAAAGGAAATTAATTTTCCAGCTCAGGAGCTTATCTGAGTTGTTTTGAACTGAATGACAAGCAATCCAACCCCTTGTACAGAGGTTTGTTCACTCTTCCTCAACTGTCCAAGCGCCTCAACAAATGGCTTTCACTTTAAAAGTGGCAATAATTACTGATGGATCAATGTGAAGGCTGAGGCAACTTGTGCTGTGACAGGAACCTGCAGCCAATCATTAATTCCTCCTGGGAGACATTCTTCACTGACGGTACACACATGTCGGCAATTAATGGTCTTTAGGGAGCATGGTAAGTGTGTGTGTGAGAGAGAGAGAGAGAGAACGGCAGGCAGGCAAGTTTACAGCAGCACTTTTCATGCTACATCAGACCTGAGACCAGACCACTGAGCTCAAGTGACACCTCAGGCAGGAGCTGCCATGGTCCAAGATCGTGCTAAAAATAATCCTTAATCATTGTGGAACTGTGAAGGAATAGGTTAGCTGAGGACAAACCATGATCTAGGAGACACTGCGAACTACTCAGTGCTTGTCAGCATTAGAAACTGGAGCATTTGTGGAAAAATATTGAACTTGTCTTAGACAGATATGTATGTCCTAGAAAGTAGGGGAGAGCTAATAAAATAAATTGACAGAATTTCTCCGTGTCTATCCACTTAATGTACATGCTGGCACTCACTTAACTATTAGAATGATTTCATTTGAATCAGTGAAATAAAGTCATTCATATATTGTATAGAAGGTCACTCCAAAAGGAAGAGTTGTTGCTGGACTGATAAATAAAAGACTACAACTTTTTCATTTAACAACATCTCATCTCACAGAACACATCAGCTCAATTAAATTTCAATTAAATGATTTCCAATGATTTTTTTTGTCTTTAGCAATATGCATATACTGCACATACTAATACTGTAGATAGTTTTACTTTGTTTTACTATGATTTTATCCCCTATCAGATGCTTACTATGAAATAATACATATGGCAATTAAGTAATAATTCATATTTTAAGACAAGGTCAGGTCAATACTGTTCTTGCAAGAACAGTATTGTTAAGTGCATTTGCAAAATCAAGCACCATGATGAAACTGGCTTATATGAAGACCATCCCAGGAAGGCAAGACCAAAATGTATCTTTTTTGCAACCCTTTGTTGCAAAATTGCAAATAAACATGAACTTATTTGAAATAATATAAGGGGCATTCAAGTTAAACTGGGACTCATGATTGATGGCGTAAAATCAAATACCTGTACATCAATCAATGCTGCAGTAAAACATTTGAATGGTGCAAACATTTTAAAGCAGGCCATACTTCAGTAAATGATGATCCTGACTGAGGTGGCTATTTATTATGAAGTTATTTCCGTGAACATCCAGCGAGTAGAATGCCTGATCCTTGAAAATCGACAAATAACTTGTCACTAACTTGCAGAAGAGACCCATCTGTCTGTGGAAACTGTAAACACAATCATTGACAAACATGCTGAGATAAGGGTATTTGTATAGCAGGGAGTTTTTACTCTAAGAACTGTATTCTGTTATTCTGTACAATCAAAAGTCACTTGAACACCTCTCATATATATTACAAAAAAAAATGTTAGGACCAAAATATAAGCAAATTATGTGCCAAATACATTCCATTACAGCATTATAAACAGAATGAGACAGTTTATGAAAACTGCAACTATTAGCATGTAAATCTGTCTTTAACAAGTTAACAAGTCTCACAGCTCCCTTCAGTGTGTCTGTTAATGCTCCAACTAAAATATAACTTAGATAATACTTTTTTTTTTAATACTATAAACTTCCGTATATGTACCTCTTCCTTCAAGTGGACTGTTTCAGTGTCAATAAAAATGAGATACTGCTGAGCCACACCACTCAACAGAAGAGCTGAGCAACAAGAGCCAAGCAACAAACCTGGGGAGGGGATCTTCTTATATGAGGTCACAATAGGGGAAAAACTCTAACTGGCTTGTGTAAACACCGGCCAATACATGAATGTAAAAAAAAGGATATTTTTGTCACATATTTTGTTAGTACATCCACACTGGATACTTATGTAAATGTGCAAAAATTACTAAAAAGTACATTTTGCATAATAGGTCACCTTATACGGTAAACACTGTGCTGTACAACAGGGTTATTTAGCTCACATTATAGTGCACAAACTGTGTACATGCTTTTTAACACAATTCCTATTCCAAGTACAAAATGTTAAGTGTTTCACTTTACAAAATCTACCCTAAACAATATAGTATAGTATATATACATGTTCTTCTAAACTGGACCCGCATAATCCGGGATTGTATTAATTACTGAACACAGACAGATGCATCCTCTGCTTTCACTACATAAAAAATATGAAATACTACAAAGACTGTTAAATGTCCTGGTGTTTACGAAGTGTGTGGATGCACAGGTGTCTGGTTAAAGTCTGGTCTGAGTGCATGCAGCACCAGCAGTCCATAAAATTTCATAGGCTTTACTCTGACCACAGATGTTCCACGTACACGTACACACACACACACACACACACACACACACACACACACACACACACACACACACACACTCCGTCTGGCATTTTGTGATTCTGAATCCTAATTGCCTGTGTTTTTGATGTTAAGATCAGTAATATGTTTTTTTTTATTGACTAAATAGAAATGCAAACCAGATAAAGTCCTAGGTAAGAGTTTTATTTTGTATTTTAATACGGTTTTTTGATAATGTATTTTGATACGGTTTGTGTGCTCGGCTGCGACTATGTGATTCAGAAATTGTAAGAGCAATGTCACAATGTCACAAACAAATATAAATTAATTTCTATCAGTACTAAACATGTAATAATTGGAATATTTTCTACAGCAATGGGTATACAGTAGATCCTGCATTCCACCACAATTACAATACAATGCACTAATCCCACAGTTTATGTGTAGCAGTTTATTCTGTACACAGAATTTTCTTTTCGTCAGGTGAAAATCAGTTGCGGATTTAATGCTTTGTCAGTCATATTAGTTCACAATGTTTACCTGTTCTTCCACAAGACACTAAGCTTTTTGCCAGCTCTGTTGTTCATTTCCACCATTTTCTAGTGGCTTTTAAACTGCAAGTTTTGCTTCATGCAGAGTGCATTTAACAGCCAGTTCCAGACATATTTTTTTTCATTCTTTTGAAACCTTAATAGTGGACTCACTGTGAGCTGTATCTGTATGGTTTTGGAGCTATGCCTCCTCGTCTACAGTACATACATATATTGATTAGCTATAACATTAAAATCACCTACGTAAAATTTTGTATTGAGATTCAATTATTTGTCAAATGTACCTTACAGCAGAAAATTTATTTTTTTCTCGCGTGTCTCAGTTATGAAGCCGGGGCAGCCAAGATACCCCTGGAGCAGATAAGCTTAAGAGTGTTTTCACATTAGGCACGATTGATTTGTTCCATTTGTTCCAAGGATAATTGCCCTCACCCCCACACAAACATTTCCCCACTGGGAAGTGTTCACAATGTTTGCTCTCTCCGTTCTCTGGTTCGCTTGCATATTTAGACTCTCTGAATGCACTTACTTGGTTTGTGAGCCACCATCAAACCCAAGAGAAAAAGAGAATGAGGAAGTTAATATTTGTGCTTCTTACCATTGGACAGCTCCATGGTCGAACCATAAAGGCCACACACTCAGCATGCATTCAGGACCAAGGACAGCTCCACTGTGTACAAGGCAGGGGCAGGGTGTCTTAACTCTCCAGGCCTGGTTGCAAATTATCAGCTACCACCTCGCTATTATCCTAGGCCTACCAAAGGTAAGTCAGTTCGGTGAATAGGTTTTTTCAGTTAAGTGACTCATGGGTTTCTCCTGTTTCAGCAGACTCTGAAAACCCAGGGAAATTCCCACCATGGAAAAAGGCACAGATGAAGAGCCAGCATCAGTACTCTACCGCCTCCTTGGCTCATCTGCCTTCAGCCCTGCTCAGCTCAGCCAGACAGAGCATCTCACCTGGTCTCTGGCTCCCACACCCAGATTGACTTCTTCATCTGCTCATGGCAGCCCTGAAGGACTGACTGTCTACCAGCGTGTGTGCGTGTTGGTGCACAATTAAAATAAAAGTGCACAATTTTCCTTGGAACCTGGTGTCCATGTCTTTCTCAGCCTTGTTGAACCAGTACAGCCTAATATAATTGACATTTAAAAAAAAAAAAAAAAAAAAGTTAAGAGCAATGTTTTCACATGTCTTCCTACTTCATCAGCTAAGGCACGGAAGGTCAGAGGTTGGGAATGGTTTTTACCAGTGTAGTCTTTATTACAAAAGTGTTCATGGCAATTTCAGTAAGAAAACAATTCAAGTTAATGACAGTGCTCCAGATTGATTATACTCAAATTATTCTTTTATACATCAATAAGAAGTTCATTTTTCCCACCATCATGTAACTGGAACAGTGAAAGAAAAGTGGCATGTTAAAGCAGCCACATGACTGAGTATGCAGTGCTGAGCATGGATAGATTCCACATTTGATGTGGCTCGTGCCAGACTCAAAAACAGGTTTCATGCTTCAACAAACTCTCAGGGCTAGTGTGAAATATGTTTGGACCCATTTCCAACTATTTCCACTTTTCCCTCTGGCTTTCCCTAAGAGCCTCTATGAGTGAATAAGCCAGTCTACTGTGGCTCACTGCCCACCTTTAGGATTAGATTTTCACACACTAGTCCTGCACAGCTGACAGCTCACTGCCACAGCCAGTACACATGCCCACTCCCTGCTTTCCAAACTTCATACTTTTACTCTATTAATCTCTTTTCTCTCTGCTCTCATCATCTCCTTCTTGGCTCTTATAAGAGCTGAAGAAACACACAACCTGTCAGCAGAGTGCAGCTGCAGCTCTTATTGAGTGAATATTGCAGAGCCACCGAGGATAAAAATCTAAGAGCAGGTAAACAGAGCTGTGCTCACTCTTCATCACCGTTCCTCTCATATTCACCACACACGCACAGTAAACAAAGCTAGAGGAGCTTAGATATTGTGCTAGCATATGGTAATGTAAGAAGTGTGCGATTAGGAAGTTTTTTAAGTCGTGACTGGTGTATCGAGTGGATTGTACAGGAGAGCTGATTTTTGTTGTAATACTACATGAGCCACACATACCGCTGAGAGATGCACAATGTGAATAGAACAGACTATCAATTGACATACAGTAGAAGGACACACATAGAATTAGATGTGCTTTCTAATTGACTAAGAAGTATCTCAAACGTGTCTTTACAAAACGTGTCATGCAAAATGTTATACTCAGTATTGTATGAGTTCCACTTTTGCCTCCAGGGCAGCTCAGCCCTTTGGGGTAAGACTCCATATGTTCTGCTGTCTGGCACATTGGGATGTTAAAAGCAGATCCTTTGGGTATTGTGGGTTGCAGAGTAGGGCCTCAATGGATCAGACTTGTTTGTGAAATATATTCCATCGATGCACAGAGACTGAGATCTGCATGATTTAGAGCCCGGATCAACACCCCTTGGTCCGGCGGGGGCGTTAGAGGTCTGGCTGACTGACATATAACAAATTCATAAGCATTGCATTAAAATTTTATCAATGAATGCTGGAGCATTTGTGTAAGCCTCATAAAGTGTGAGGTACCTAATATGGCAAAGAGCGTATAAGCGTACAGTATGGTAACCAAGAGGTTATGCTCTTTTGAATAAACAGGTAAATCCCCACAGCCATTATTGAAAATCTAGTGGAAAGCTTTCCCAGGACACTGGGCTAAAATCACTAAGGGATGTCCAACACTCATGTTAGTGCAAGAAAGGTGACTGACTACTGTATAAGCCCATTATTTGTCACATGTACCTTACAGCACATAAATTATTTTAAAACATACATATCCCTGTAAGAAATCTGGGGTCAAAGCACAGGGTCAGCCAGGATACCGTTATAGAATGACAGACTCCACAGACATAAACTAGAGAAAACCCGAACAGGCACTTTTATTAACAATGAATGATAACTGTTTGGGATGAGATGTGGGTAAGAGAGTGAACCGGAAAGTCTTAACTGATGATGCTGGAGTTGGTGGACGGAGGATCAGGAATGGTGGAATGGGTAGAGGAAACGCAGGGACGAGGAGACACGGAGACGAGGAAACACGGAAATGAGAAAACACGGAGTGAGAAGATCGCTTGACACAGGTACACATTGAGTCCTTATCCATAATGGTGACCAGACGCTGAGTGACGGGAAGTGATATGTATTTGTATGTGTTGGTGATGAGGTTCATCACTGGCGTGTCCGTGACAGATACAGGGCCCCACCACTTCAAAAAGTCAACACAAATAAAGTGGTGGATCAAAAGAAGTCAAACAGATTTCATTTCACATTCTTTCTTCCACACCAATTTTGCTCATCCATGCCTTTATGGACCTTGCTTTGTGCACAGTTATGTTGTAACTGGTGTGGGGTTACACAGTATATGTAGAAAGAGAGAGAGAGAGAGAGAGAGAGAGAGAGAGAGAAAGAGAGAGAGAGCCCCTGAACTGTGTAGCTGTCCATGGTGCTGAATGCGTAATGTATTCCTTTCGAACAAGAAGCTATAGAATTGTGTGATGCACTGGGTTAAAGCCCGCCTTCACAAAGAACTTGACTGGCCTGCACAGAGTCCTGACATTTGGGATGAATTAGAGCGGAGACTGGGAGGAGCCAGGCCTTCTCATTCAACAACAGTGTCTGACCCCACAAATGCACTTTTTGAAGAATGGTCAAAAATTCCCATAAACACACTTCTACACCTTGTGGAAAGCCTTCTCAGCTTTTATAGCTTCAAAAAGGGGTGGAGCAAACATCATATTAAACCCTATGGATTAGGAATTGGATGTTTCTTTAGAATTAGAATTTCATTCTTTATGCTTTAGTTTGCTTCACAATTCAGACAATTTGGATATCAGTCCTAAACAGGTGAATCCCAGTTGT
>JAOVVA010151683.1:0-10164 GCA_028565275.1 Leiocassis micropogon | reverse complement strand
CTCTAGTATGAATACGCTGATGTTGGTGGAGATAACTCGGCTGAGTAAAACTCTTCCCACAGTCTGAGCAGTGAAAGAAATCTTTCTGTATTTGTCCAGTTTTAGGGCAGAGGCTACCAGAGGACATTTGCTGACTGCTGGAGCCATTTGTGGACATCTGCTTATTATGTTTAATCATGCCACATTTTAGGAGTCTCTGATATTCTTCATAATGGCATCTTTTGATGTGTTTGTGAAGGTAAATTTGAGACTTGTAGGAAAATGAACACAATGAACAGGGGAAAACTTGCAGTGGGATGCTCTTCATTTCTAGAGAAGGAAATTTAAAGAAATTTTAGAATGTGGAGTAAAACAGAACAAAAAATAAACCTGTCATAATCAGCAATCATGCAAGCCTGAACCAAGTATAAACCAGGGCTTACAAAAGGAAGGTTCACCTTCTCATAGAAAGAAAAAATTGTATTCTTCAAAAGTATTTTTGGAATTTTCACTTTAGCAAGGATACACAGAATGCTATTACAAATGACAAACCAGTGTCCACTACTGCTGCCACGAGACCAAACTTCTTTACTATAATATATCATGTGTCCACACTGTAGTCAGAAACTGCAATATATTAAAATAGTCTGAGAAGGATGTGATTTTATTCTTAGTAGAATCTTACAGTTCATGCAAGTTTAAGATATTGCCTTATACTCCTATCTCACCTACGTGGTTTCACGCGGTGGCCGTAAGTACGGTTCATCATGATTCACTGCGAATTTTGGCACTGTTAGTACATTTCCATCTTTCCGCATGAAAAATTAAACATGTAAAATTTAACATGTTTAATTTTTTTGCCGGTCCTCGCGGAAGCTTGCAGAACTTCGCGGAACGTTGGCGGGCAATCGCGGCAGCTCACGGTGCCTAACACCGCATCTTACCGCGAGTCAAACCGCATAGGTGAGACAGGGGTATTTCCGACTGAGAGATAAGATTCCATGGGTTAGTTTTGTTCGGTTATTGTGGTTTCTTACGAAATAGATCAGAGAATCTCAAAAGTACAGTGAATGTCCCAATTTAAACTCTTCAAATCTTTAAAACGGCTTGTGCACAATGGTGCTACTGGGAACAAAAAAGTTGCACAGTCTAATATTTAATTAAATCACAGCATGCAATGTGGTGGTCAGGTCATGTGGGAAAATGATTTCTTATGCTCCTAGCACCACTCTTTCACAATACGAGTCCTGGAATATAGTCCATTGATGTGATAACCTGGTCAGTCAGTGCATTCAAAAGGTACAGCTTTTGAGAAGTGCTAGACAATTGGAAGAATACATCTGTTGCCATCGGAGGCCGGAAGCCTTGTGAAAAAGTCCAACATGATGCAAGACCAGGGTCAACTGGAAACAGGAATGTGTGTAAGAAGACCCACCTGGGATTTGTTGCTCGATTTATTCAGAAAGCATGTGTCACAGGCACCCAAAAAACGGAGGATGTCCTCTCTCATGGAGGGCCACCAGAAGCATTGTTGAATGACCACAATGGCGCGGGATCCACCAGGGTGGCAGGATAGCCTAAAGCTCTGGCCCATTCCAGAACATGGGAACACACCAGGAGTGGAGTCTCGTGGAGAGTCAGATGGACTGGACTCTTGCTCCAACATTTGTTTGACCTGGGTCTCAATGTCCAGAACGCTGCTTCAAAGAGGCTTTGTGGAGGCAAGATGGTTGATCCAGGGGCATGGTCTTGTGTCCCCCACAAGTGCTGCCAAACGGTGTTGGTCGCCTGTTGTTTGATGGTGAAAATGAAACTGCAAAACAGCCCAAGCTGGGGAGACAGCTTGGGATGAAGGAACCACAATTCTCTCCTCCTGGAGCGTGAACAAGGGGGGCTGGTGTAAAGACAACAACCTGTCTATGAACGTCGATAAGACAAAAGAGATGGTTGTTAATTTGAGGAGGACACAGGGCAACCACTCTCCGCTGAACATCAACGGCTCCTCTGTGGAGGTTGTCAACAGCACCAAATTCCAGGAGAAGAACCTTACCTGGTCGCTCAACACCAACTCATTGCACAAGAAAACCCAACAACATCTTTTCTTTATGAGAAGGCTGAGGAAGGCCCAGCTTCCACCACCGATCCTTTCCACCTTCTATAGAGAGACTATCGAAAGCATCCTTGAGAAGCTGCATCACTGTCTGGTTTGGGAATTGTGCCATCTCAAACCGCAAGACCCTATACAGCGGATAGTGAGGACAGCAGAGAAGCTATTTGGGGTCTCTCTTCCCTTTATTGAAGACATCTACACCATACGCTGCATCCGTAAAGCCACCAGCATTGTGCCTGATCAGACGCCCTCCTCACACTCTTGACCCTCCTGCCATCTGGAAAAAAGGTACGAAAACATTCGGGTCCTCACATCCAGACTGTGTAACAGCTTCTTTCCACAGCCCTTTTCCGTTTCCACAAGCCATCCGTCAACAAAAAGAGACTGAACTGATAAACAACACACACGCAAACACACTTATCAACAACTATCTAACAATTGCACATTCTGTAACTATTTTATCTTTGCTGCCACTTAAAAGGAATGCTTACTGTTTCTCCTCCCACTACCTTAATTCATTACCTCATTACCATGAGGTACTGAAATGTTATGTTGTCGCGTTGTCACTTTGTCGCATTTGCATGTGCACTTTATGTTGTCTCTTTTGTATAGAACTTAGATAGTTTTTTCTTTTTACTTTGTCAATGTCTTGTCTCAGCTAGTCAGCAAGTTAGGTTTCTTAATTAGCTAGTTAGTTTTTTGTTAATTTATGTTGTATGTAGCACCTTGGTCCTGGAGCAAAGTTGTTTTGTCTCACTGTGTACTAAACTGTATATGGTTAAAATGACAATAAAAGCCTATTTGAACTTGAACTACTTGGTATCCCAGGCAGAAGAGTGGAAGATGTGGACAATGTTATGTCCATATTTGATTAATAGTAGCTTTTGACTCCTGGAGTGTGAATGTTGAGAGGTCAAGCACCAAAATGGTTGTTTCGAGGTTCAGGTTAGATAGACTGGGAGTAGCCCAAAAAGCTTACAGAAAGCTGAACAGAATTGAGCAGAGAATTGGGGGCCATGATTAGAGACAATGTCCACTGGGATGACTGAAGAGTAGGCTCAGCAGTTTCTTTGGTCGAAAGGAGTCTGGGGAGAGGCACAAATTGGACAGCATTCGAGAAGTTGTAGACAATAGTGAGAACACATGTGTTGCCACCAGAGGCTTGGAGCCCCATGACACTGTCCAGCACAATGGACCCACCAGGGGTTTGTTGCTGGTGTCACAGGCACCCCCAAAAACAGAGGAAATTTGCATGCCCCACCTTGTTTGACCTGGCTCTCTATGTCCAGCAAGGGTGCTCCAATGTGGCCTTGTGAAGGCAAGATGGTCGACCCTGGGGCATGGTCTGTGGCTAAGGAGACTGCATTTGGTTTCTTATTCTTAGTTACAGGCTGGTAGGACAGAGAAATTGGGAGAAAAATAACGAGTACTTGACTTGAGTCTGTTCAAATGAGAAACGCTTGATTCTAACAGCTCCCAAACACCTATGCCATAATTTCTCTAAGTGTGAGAAATTATAATAGAAGAAGCAACAGGAGTGCAGCTTGTTGTCTCTCAATGACTTCTGAGCAAGCACGGTTCCCACTCCAGAATCCAAGGCATCCACTTCAACTATTAATTGAACAGAAGGATCTGGTTGTGTGAGGATAGAAGCCTATTCTTTTGTACAGTGAATAAATACTCTGCCTGATTGGACCAACAGAAGGAAGGCTTGCTTGAGGTTGGGCCATGAGCGGAGTAGCCACTCACAAGTATCATCAGTCAAACACTGTTGGGAAGGGTGTTTTTTTTTTGGTGGGTGGGGAGTTAACCCAAATACCCTAGAAATAGATAGGTCTTTAGTCATTGCTTAAAAATTGCCAAATTGCTAAACAATTGCCTCTTGTTGGGGACAGTGACAAATCCAAGAAATGAGACTTCACGATTGAACTTGCACTTCTCTGCCTTAACATAGAGCAGATTCTCCCTCTGCCCTCTGGACCTGTCTGGCTCATCCTGGTGTCCCGCTTCTGGTTGGAGATCACGTCACATGTATGCCCCGTGTGTCCCTTTGGGATGCGTCCGGTGTCTGGGGACGGTTTCACTCTACCATGAAGACGGTTCTGGCCTCGACTGATGTTGACAGCTGTTTCTCTGAGGACTTGATTTGGCTGCAGTTGCTCGATAGTTCAGGACTGAAATTTCCTATGAGTCTACCTGAGCCTTCAATAACTACCTGGACTTCATATTAACATCAATTAACATCAACTGTTATACTTAACTGCCTGCCACCTAACACACAGTATGAAGGCAGATCAATTCCTGCTCCCTGTTTCACCCATATGAGGATGGGTTCCCTGTTGAGTCTGGTTCCTCTCAAGGTTTCTTCCTATTGCCATCTCAGGGAGTTTTTTGCCTAACTCGAGAGCCCACTCACCCTTCTAAAATCGAAGACAGTTGAGATTGCTGGGACGTTCCTGAGAGATCAGTTGGTCCTTGACAGAATCAGAGAGTCCATACAGAAAGGCGTCATACAGGGCTTGAGAATCCGAGTTAGTAGTGGCCAGGGTGTGGAATTTGATGGTGTAATCGTATGAAGAATGGGAATCTTGACAGAACTCTAGTAAATGTGTAGCCTTTTCCCTGTGTGAGTGAGAGCAATCATATCAAATCCCTCCTCAACTCCTCCATGAAAAATTTAAAGATTGCACAGCAAGAATTGTTGACGTACGGCGGTTCCCAATTCACAAGCCCTGGCAGTAAGGAGAGTCACCCTTGAGCATCCTTTTGGAAATGTGGAGACTTAAAGTTCCAGTAACAGAAAGCATTGTGAGAGAAAGGAACAATAAGTTCCAGGCATACCAGCTGATTACCTTATAGGATTCAGGTGGGTCGGAGATGAGGTGGGAAATGGCTCAGAGAACAACAAGAAGGCCTGGAGTGAATTAAGACGGAGTTATGACCTAGAAGTGACAGCCTAACCACTCTAGAACATGACAGATAATTAAAATTTCCTTCAAAGCCCAATAATTTGACGCTTCTGAAATGATGACTCCTTTGTTGGCCATGCAGTGTATCTTGATATTTCACTTCAGGCTGCCATTTTACTGAGACCAATTCTTGAAGTCTAGTCTCAGAATAAAAGAAAAAGTGCTCAGCTCTTTTTATCATTGCTTGCAACTAACAATTTTTGTCCCCATAAATCACTACACTGAAACATCTCCTGGCGTGGTTGTTCACAGGAGTATAGTTTGCTTTAGCACAACAGAAAACTGTTTCAGCAGAAATTAAGAAATAGTTAGAAAGCTAAGCAATAGAGAAGTCACTTATTGACAGGAACAACCATACTGCACTTCTTTTTAACCTAGCCATTGTTGCTTTCTAAAATGGAAGCATTATCAAGTGCTTTTTACTGATGAGCTCCTGGAATGTATGTATCAACGGCTGCACTTCAAAGACAAATAGGGAAGAGTCTAAAGCCCAAGAGTGCATATTCTGATTCTTATTTACGTGTCTTGTTAATCTATACCAATTGACGTAACTCAAACTAACTATTACCATTTTGTGACTTTTTGTTCCACAGACAGTCAAAGTTAACACCAAGTTGTTGAGCATACTCTTCTTCATACCACACCAAGAGCTCCTGCCCTGGTTTGATGGGTTGACAACAGCGGTAAAAAATCCTTCCTCGATACTGGAATGCCATGAGATTCTTCTGCTCAATGTTACAAGCACAATTCACATACCTAAAAACACAAAGAAACAACTGAAACAAACATATGATTCACAAAGTCAAAAAAGAAAAAAGATGGGGTCGAATCTTCCAAAGGTTTTAACCAAAGAGAACAGATAACTAAACTCAACAGCTGGCAGAAATCAACGGTGAATTCTTCACCTCATCCAGTTAGCATGTGTCTCTCTTTTGGCATCTATGTATTCCCCATCCTGCATGGTCCTGTATATCTGGAAAAAAATAGTAGACATTATTTATTTATTTACATAAAAATAAATGGGACATATGAAATGCTGAAATGTTTGGTAAATGTCTCTACGTTTCCTGCATTTTCAGATGTGTTACTGGTAAATGATACTGTATATAATGGATTTTCAGTGAAGCTTTGTGAAACATTTTTTTCCCCGGATCTCTAACAACAAAAATGGACTTAATATTAACTTAAACACCTATCTAGTTACATTTAATTTTAATTTCATAGCACACAGATATAGCAGGGACTGATTTATACTATCTGATGTCACCCAAATGAGGATGAATTCTTTGTTGAGTATCATTCCTCTCAAGGTTTCTTTCTTTTGCCACCTCAGGGAGTTTTTCCTTTCCATTGTTGTCCTTCGCTGGCTTATCAGGGACAAACTCGTAGTTATAGTCTATAATTTATTCATACGTGATGTAATTTATTCCTATTTATTCCCATTAACTTTTAATTCTGTACAGCTGCTTTGCAACAATTATCACTGTTAAAAGCGGTATACAAAAACAATTGAATGGAATCGAAATTTAACTCACCACCCAAGAGTACACACTGTTCATGGCTTCCTCTCGATCTACCCAATCTCCCTGGTATGGTCCAAAGTGTGCACCAAGTGGAACAGTATCTCCTTTATTAAACACTCCCAGGTCAGTGTCAGAAATGCTAGACTTCAGAATCTCCAGACCGAGTGGAAGGGTTTGTTTGGCTCGGTCGATGACCCCCATAGGAACTGGGGTATCTTGGATAAAGAGAGCTGGGCCATGAACTTCACACTTGCTGATGAAGAAGGATCTGCAATCTTCACAGTCTGGAAGCACGATATACGAAGATGAGAAACTATAAAAATATCACTCAAATTTAAAAATGCAAGAGAATCTATGGGCTATATCTGAGTATTTTCTAGGCTTCTAAAACTGTAATTACAAAAGGCATCCCTTAAAGTTTGATGGCATACTAATGCTTAATGCATCCCTGATCTCTTACAGAGATAGTCATCGTCTTCCAGGTCTTCCTCTTTTATGTTATGAGACGCTTCACTCTCTTCATCTCCAATGATAACCCGCCTCACAGACAGTGCTCCTTCACCTAAAATGTTATAATTGAAAAAATGGAATCCTGTCACTTCGGTAAAAATCAAGACACATAAATCAGAACAGTGATACTTGTAATACTGGAGTGACCGATCCACCGAACTTACAGTGGTAGCCATCTTCTCCCGGTTCTTCTTCTTTTTTTACAATCTTTATCAGTTCTTTATCCGAGTACTCAACATGACTGACATTTGTCTCAGATCTTTCTTCATCTCCACCTGAGATTGTCATGTAAACATAGAATATAGAAATGGCATTTCTGAATGTGGTTCAGATAAAATGTGCAGTAAGCAGAGAACCACGCAGTGGACTCTAATGTCTTACAAAGATAGTCTTCATCTTCAGGTTCTTCCTTCTTTACAAGTTTATGTTGATCCACGATGATGGTGACACTTCCAGAGTCTAAAGTCTCTTCACCAGAAGTCTGCACATCTTGAGAAAGCTAATGACCCCAAACAACAATATTTATTCATCAAAAATTAAAGTATGTTCTTTAGTTTTTCTTTTGTGATCAGTTGTACTCAGTTGTGATCACCTGATGCTCGGCAGACAAAGCGCATGCATACTACAGTATACGTATATAAAGACCTCGCTCGTTTATCAAGATAAAATTTATTTAAAAAATTAGCTTGTCTCGTCTTGCAGAGCACTTGCAGACCAAGTTACTCGCAATCCAAGGTTCCTTGTACTTTTACATAATTAAATGCTTGTAAATGCTTTTGTGATTTTCGAACTTAGTAAATATTCTAATATTTTGTGAGACTGTACTTTTTATTTTCATGAGCTATAATTTTAAAATCATCAAAATTAAAACGAAAAAGGCAAAAAAAATAAAAATAAAGAAATTCACCTGACCTGTAAGGAATCTAGAATCTAGAGTTTCACTAACTGAATTAAATAAAAAAACGTTTCCACAATATTACATTTTTTTTTTCTGTACATTAGTCCGTATCTGCTTTAAATGTAGTTTATGGGTCTCCAACTTCTGAAGAGTCTAAACATTAGCATTAATGATTAGCACAATGAAATGCAAGCTAGCAGCAGGGCCTAGTACTGTTTCATATCATGTTTACTGGGTTTAAGTGGATAATGTGTAGGTTATTAATTATTAAAACATTAAATGCTTATAAATGCCATACAATTAAACCAGTCTCCTACTACTATATAAAGAACAAATAAAAAATCTGTTGCTCTGTATACATTAATCTGTTTAAAGCTGTTCAGATAGTTATTTCAGCTTTACCAATGTGTAAAATATTTTTGTTTACCTGAGAGCCAGCAGGAGTCGGAATGTGTGGGAAACAGTAGTTTTTAACATCTTGAGATTCCATTATGAGTGGTCTAGAATTGTTTATATCAATGATATTGACAAAAAGAAGTGGAAAATAATCAATAATCATTACAGAAGCTTTTCTGAACTAATATACTTCATGCAAACAACGAGATTACGCAAAAACCTTAGACACATTTAAATGAATGCAACAAACCTAAGCTCCTTTAAAAACTTATGAAATATATGAAATATAATGATTTCTACATTGTTTAAAAATCTACATGCAGCACTAAACTATAAAATATCAACTATATAATCTTTCCGAATATCTTAGAGAACCTGCCACAGTTCTTCTGAAGGACTTGATTTTGCACAATATTTCTTCTCACATTCTACTATCATGTACACCACAAAAAGGCGCACTTGTAGTTCAGATCAGTGGAGACATGATTTAAATAATCAGCTTTAATTAAACAGCCGTTTATAAACTGAAGAGTACAGCAGGGAGAACACTAAAATGTGCAGGACCGGACAGGAAGTCCTCCAGGATCAGGGTTGACTCTGGGTAGATGATGTGCAGTACTGAACGCTTTTAGTAGTCTGTTACTGACAGCCTTTTTCAATTTCTTTTTTTATTCTTCTTCTATTTATTTAAACTATTCTATTCTATTTGTTTAAACTATTTGGGCATCATTATGTTATATTTGTCTTGTATAACCCTTTTCTGTGGGATGGTTAGAACTACAACTGTTACAATTTAAACTGTGTTAATTGATTGTTAATTGATGTGTAACGATGTGTAACGCTATTCAACAATTTCAGGAATAGGATCATCCTTTTCCAGATCCCAAACAATTCACTGGATTTCCCCCCTTTCTGAACTCAGTCAGTCTACACCAGGGGTTGGCAACCTTAAACACTCAAAGAGCCATTTGGACCCATTTCCCACAGAAAAGAAAATACCAGGAGCCACAAAACCCTTTTACAGATAACATATAAGATGAATAGATAAGATAACGCTGCATATATCGTTTTTTTTACCTTTATGATATGTATAAAAAAATACTATAGTGTGTTACATTTATAAAATCAATGAACTGCTACAGAGAAAATGAAACTTTATTTCTGCATGCAACAAAAACATTGAGCTCTGAAAAAAAAAACTCAATATTTTCAAATAAAAAAAAAACTTAATACTTTCAAATAAAATACTCAATGTCTATTTGAGTCCTCCTCGTATTTTTGAGATAAAAGCCGAACTTAAATTATCCACCTGCAGCAAAACAAAAATGGCATCTGCGTCATTTGCCGTTTTATCGTGTGGACTGGAGCGTGCAGTTAGGAGTCAATCTGAATAAAACCGGGGCTCGAAAAGCTCAATAAATCTCGTGCCGGCGGATGTTGCACATCGGCGATTGTAAGGCATGTTTTGAGTGACAAAAAAAAAGTGGCGCAGTGGTAAATTGCTTGCCCAATTATCCAGAGATCGCTGGTTCGATAGTAGCCAAAATGTGGAGCCCCCTAGTAACGGGGAGGAATTGGACACAGCTAATTTAGGGAGAAAATCTGGTAAATTTCATGAAAAAAAAACAACAAAACAAACAAACTAAAATAAAATACATTTAAATAAAATACTCATGATTTATTTTCCAAGGGCACATAGTGGTGTCACGAACGGGGTGTTATGGCAGGTGTTGAACGCCGTGGGCAGTGAGGGCAGGCACAGAGGCAGAGGGGTGTGTA
>JAOVVA010151672.1:0-10165 GCA_028565275.1 Leiocassis micropogon | reverse complement strand
CCCTAGAGGGCACTGTGGCCGTGTGTTTCTTGTCTGTAGTTTTATTAGAAGACCCAGTTTCCCAGAAGGCCCCTCGGTCAGGTGATGACGAAGTTCACCTGAGCCGAGGAGGCTCATTAGATCCACTATAAAAAGCTGTGTAGTCTGGGAAACTGGGTCGAGCGTTAATATTGTCTAGTGGGCTTTTGTTTTAGTTATTTGTGTTGAACTGGTTCTGTAGGCTTGTTTTCTGGGTTAAATGTATTTAGGTGTATTGTTTGGTTTACCTGTGTTTGTGGTGTATTGTGAATTGTAATTTGGTGTCCTATTGTTTTCAGTTACTCCTGTTTGTTTCTCACTCATGTCTTTAATGTTAGTTAGTTTAAGCTTTACGCCGGGGCACCTTCTACAGGTGTGTGTGTACAACGCGCATAGGTGAGTGTGTGTGTGTGTGTGTGTGTGTGTGTGTGTGTGTGTGTGTGTGTGTACGACGCGCATGATGTTCAGAGGTGTGAGAGTTCTTGGGTGAAATGTGAAAAAGAAATCCTTTCACTGTGCTATAAGGTACATGTGACAAATAATTTAATCTTATACTTCACTGAATCGAAGTCTGGATCTAAATTTTAAATCAATTCATCATACAAGGGTCTGTTTACTTTAAATAGCATTTTATCAGCTGTGTAAAGTGTCAGGGAGCAGCACCGGCTCTACAGCAAACGAACATTACAAAACTCCAAAGTGTTACTTGTGACTTCAGCACTTCCAGCGCACAGAACTCCATTTACTCTGTATTCACTGCCCCGTCTTTTATATTCCTGATGTTATCAGTTTATTATAATTATCCTGTTAAATTGCTTTGATTTACAAAATACATTTCAGTGCAAAATGGTGCATTTGACAGTTTCATGTCACAGTTGAAATTGCAATCACATTGTGTCTAAATAACTGTATTTGTTTTATAGTTAACTATAGTTATATTTATATTTCTCTACCTGTATGTATATATAATATACTGTATATAATTTTATGTCACAGACTCAGAAATGACCCCAATGCAAACAAGCCAGAAAAATCCTCAAGAAACAAAGTAACTGTGACCATCATGGCTTACTCAAAAAACAAAAAGTACGCTATAAAAAACTGATACTCAGTACTAGGAAGTTATGAGCATTTAACTGTTTCTACGAACCCTCTACCTGTCAACAAGTACTAGCGCTAGATTAAAATATACACTGCCTGGCCAACACACTCTAATATTTAATTGGATTGCCTTTTGCTTTGATAACGCCAGTGGTATCATATCGATAAGCTTATGCAATGTTGCAACATTTATTTCTGTCCAGAGTCGCATTAATTTTTCTCCAAGATCATAATGGTGTGAGAGTCGGATCGCTGTGTACAGCAAGTTACTGCCTGGATTCCGTGGTGTCCAGTTCATGTGTGAAAATGATTCCTCCTGTTTCCCGAACCGCTGACATTGCTCTGGAATAGGCTCAATCTGGATTCATCAGGTCACATGACCTTTTTACATCGCTCCAAAGTCCAACCTTGTGCTCTCTAGCAAACTGAAGCCTTTCCTGTTTAGTCCCACTCCCTTGAGTTTTCTTTGCATTGTGTAAATGCTCATCCTTTCACTATTAAACATAGCCGTGAGTTTTACTTCTGTTTTTTGACAAACTTATTTCAGTTTTAAGGGATCTCCCATCACACTCATTTAGGACGTTTTTCTGACCACGTTTCTTCCTGATCACTGCAGTGTTTACCCAGTGGAAGTGAAACTATTCACTTCGTTACATCCAGGTGATATGTTTTTTTTTTTTTTGCCTGGCGGTGTATAATCTACTATTATTATTATTATTATTATTATTACTAGCTGTGCCCGCAACTTTGTTCATGTGGAATACCTAAAAAGAGGCAAATAACAAATTGAAAAAGGTACTCAAAATCCGTATTTGCAAGCCAAGTCAAATAATAAGTAGGTATAGTACAAACAAAATCCAAGTCACCAAGCAAATTTCCTGAAAAGTCAAATAAGAGCAACAAAACCTGCAATATTATCCAAATCGCAAAGCAAATTCAGTATTAAGCAATTGTTTAAACGTTGAATCTATTTGTCATGAAAGTTTGGGTTTTTCAGGCAAGGCATAAGCGCAGGAGGTTAAGACTTTAAAGATGGTTTTAATAAAAAAAAAAAAAAACATGAATGAACACAAGCAACAAAACAAGAACAAGCTAAATTAGAGACTGTGATAAATCCATGAACAGGCGAAACAAAACTAATTTCCAAAACAAACTTTCCGACAATATGACAACAGTTTATCAACTCCGATGCTAACACACATCTGTCTGCATCTGTTTCAGAGACCAGCTCTGCTATGGGTCATTGATTACAGAGATAGAAGGAAAGCAAGCAAGGCAACTAATCCTCTACAGCCAGTGTAACTCTAAATTATCTAACATCAAATCACACTCCTGATTCCTTGATTGACAGCCTGGAATCCACCATTGGCATGGTTAGCGTTGTTAGCCTCATTTCTGTTAGCAGCATCCCCACGCCATCTCCTGTAATCACCTGCATTTGAGAGACACAGAGACGTACAGACAGATGAACCTATGAGCACCACAACACTACCCGAGACCTCTACATCCTACATAATGTCATAATTTTTGTCATCTTCTGGGTCAGGCATCTACTTGTTGGGAGGACTTCCTGTGGAAGCCATTTTGATTGTGAGCTCTGACTCTAACCTGTTACCCGCGGTTTTATATCAATCAAGTAATCCAGCCCATTTGTACATAATCAATACTTGGAGTTTGTCAGAATGTGTGTGTTTTTGTTTGTCTACCCGCCTCTTGGGGATCGACCACAAGTTTTCAATGGGATTAAGGTCTGGGGACTTTCCTGGCCATGGACCCAAAATTTTAATGTTTTCTTCATCGAGACACTTTTGCCTTATAGCGAGGAGCTCCATCATGCTGTAAAAGGCATTGTTTATCACCAAACTGTACTGTACTTGGATGGTTGGGTAAAGTTGCTCTTGGAGGATGTTTTTGTGCCATTCTTTATTCATGGCTGTGTTCTTAAGCAAAATTGCGACTGAGCCCACTCCCTTGGCTGAGAAGCAAATGGTCTCAGTATGCTACTTCACTATTGTCATGACACATGCCATCAGTCAGGAAACTTCTCAAAACGTTTGCCCATGGCTGTATGTGCACTACATAGGGTATAAATGGGATGGAGCCTGCAAAGTTCATGCACTACAGGCAGTGATCTATTACCCAGCTCCATACTCCCTATTTAGTGCACTAACCAGGGTATGAACACGGTTCTGTGTGTGTGTGTAGTCTATGTGTGTGTGGGTGACACAAACCATCCTTTCTTTCACATGATGATGATGATGGTGATGATGGTGGTGATAATGATGGTCAGGACACAACCACCGATCAGGACCTTAAATGTAGTGCTCAGGCCAGAGACTGCGAGAGACGGATGAAGAGAGACAGACTGTTAAACCTTGTTCATGTGATGCATTTACATTTAATAACAGTTGGATCAACTGTTATTTCTAAAATAATCAAAATATTTAAATTATATCGTTTTTTTAATTCAGAGTCAGTGACTTAAGTCTAAAAGATCTGTCAGTATTTACAGTACATGAGTAGTGGCCCATACTGTAAGTTGGGTTACACAACTGCTTAAGTGAATGGTGATGTTAGCTTTTACTCTCTCTGGGTTGGTATGACAGAGGGTGTAAACTGGCCGTGTCTACTGTAAATCAGGTTATAACCATACACAATAGAATATGCAGTAAAATGCCTAAATGACCTAAAAAGGAAAGTGAAAAGACCTCTCAGTGGTGCAGTGGTAAAGTGCTCGCCCTATCATCTGGAGATCGCGAGGTCGATCCCCGGGTGATGCTGTAACCTCTCGCAGCCGGAGGTCTAGAGAGAGCTGATTGGCCGAGCTCTCTCAGAGGGGAGGGATGAGAGGTACTCAGTGCTCCCACATTAATCACGGCTCTACAGCCAATCAGGGGCGTCTGTGAGCTTACGCACGCGGAAGGAGCGGATAGTCCTGTCCTCCGGGCGTGTTACTCCGCCCCTAACGTTGCGTGAGTGAGCAGTTCGAAAAGATGTAGTTAATGGCTGGCGTCATGTGGTTCGGAGGAAATAAAATGTAATAAATGCAATAAAAAAAGATCAATTGTCAATATGAGTGAAAAAATCAACAGATTTACAAATTAAGCATCTATTGATTTTGATTTATCTGAACTTTATTAGAAGTTTATCCATTTCAGGTCATTTTCAACACAAGCTGAACACATGGCCTTTTCATACCAGCCTATATAATACATCAGGGGCGGAGTTTTACTGTGTGTGTGTTCCATATGTACTTCTTGATGCATGTACATAGTACATTTTCTCTGTCCATCTTGGGTCCACAAACGTCACAGCACTTCATTTTCTTGTTGCTGGCTGCAACCTAGAATAATAGACCCAGGGTTGTAAAACAGGGGGAGGCGGTGCACCCACTTGTCCCACACCGTCCTCATGGCAGGTAGATTGTCTCTCTGATATCATCTTGTTTATCAAAGTGGATAATCCTGGAAATTATGTAAAAGTTTTCCAGGGACATTGTTGCATGGAAAAGTTCTCTGCCAGTTTCTGCATCCTACTGGTTTCTTCCTTGGACCTAAAAACTCCAGCAAGGATAAGAACCCAAAAGCGGGCATGTGAATGGGTTTGGTCCACCCCTTTTCCTCTCGTTCCAATAATTCAGAATAATTATCTGGATTAAATTTGAGACATAAGACTTGATGTCCTGCAAATGAGAAACTGCCATCCCTGTTGGCCCTGGGCACATTCTTATCACATTGCAGGGTGGCACATTTCTTGGGCAAGACAACTATTTTTTGACATCCATATTTTTTTACTTGCTGGCTGCTGATGGACTGGTTCTGTGTCTTATCTTGGTTTTGGAACTATCTGATGCTAAGTCACTGTCAGACTCTAAATGTTCAGGAATTTGATCCTCTTCCTCACACACACACAAAACTCATTTTTTTGGGGGGGCGGGGGGTATTTCTGTAAACAAATCGGAGGTTCCTCTGCTCTGCTGCCAACAGCATGATATATAACCGTGTGAGTCAGTTTGTTTGTTTTACACAATAACAACCATTTTAAAGAGGAAAAAAAAATATGTGCAGCTGAAAGAAAAGCTCATACAGACGTGTGGTTAGCCAAGGTGTTCGGACATATAGTGATCACTGATTAAGTAATGCGTTTTTTACTAACGAACACATAATAAATGGTAATGAAACTGTTTCATGTCCCACCTTCAGTCTGGATATCAGCTTTCACAAGTTCACACGGATCTGCAGGCAGAACAACAGACATGAAAACAATTCCTGCACAAGCCACTTTTGACTGTCAGAGCTGCTGTTCCAGAGAATTAACCAACATCTTCTGACCAGTCAGGATCCAAAACCACAGATTGAGATGAAGGACATGAAGGTACTGTACCTGAGCATTGAACTGGTGTGTGTATCTGTTTAAATATAAACAGGAACGTATTAGAGTGTGTAAGGGTGTATAAGAGTGATATACAGTGTTAATAATGTGTATTAAGGTTAATGAATAATTAATAATGAACACACCTTGTTATCATCCATACACACGTAGTTAACACCGGAGTAGTGTCTGTTTAAAAGAATCCAGTTTGGTCCAAAGTTGATGACGGTGTCGTCTTTATTGCTGTTTTCATCCTTTATGGATGTGTTCTACACACACACACACACACACACACACACAGATTCACGACTTACTGTGTGTTTATTTACAGAAGTAATCCTTCTGCCTTTCAAAGATAAACAAATCAGTCTAAGGTTTCATTTCCCATCATCCATATTCTGTTACTTCTGCTTAACAAATGGAACAACGTCAACCGTGATGGTTGTAAACACACACACTGATATGACATGAGGTACTGTAGGGGGCGCTCTGTAACCACTCGTCACACAGCCAGTCAGAGACAGGTGTGTCTCGTGTTATGTATTATTCAATGTAGTGTGTTAAGCAGGTGTGTGTACTCACTCCTCTGTTCCAGATGTTGTCTCCACACCCCGTGGTGTTCAGGGTGTAATTCGCTGAGCCGTTAAGGAGCACATTAAAGCAACACCAGGGGGCGCCTTCAGAGACGCTCAGGTTCTGCATCAGCACCAGCAGCACACCTGCACGGGGAGAATAAGGAGACCAGGAGTGAGATCAGTAGCATGACACACACACACACACACACACACACGCACACACACACATTCATGTGGCTGGATATTAAACTTTCGGGTTAAACTGTGACCAATAACTTTTTTTTTAATTACTAATTTAACATATGTATTAATGTTAACAACCTCTCAGTAAATTCAGGAGAAGAAGAAAACTTCCTGGGAAAATTGGCCTAGTAAAAATTAGTAGCTTGAGATATAAAAATTAGTACGCTTGAGGCTCCATGCCAAAGAAACGCCACAAGCAGCAGCACAGATTTGTGTCGAAGAGGTTTGATGGGTGTGTCGAGCCCTGCGGTTATGATCACTAACAAACACTTCCAAAAGGAATTCTCAGGAATCATAAACCAAATGCCTGTACGCCTGTCTTCAGCCCTCACACAATGAGATTTCAAGAATATTAACTAATATTCTGTTTCAGAGCTCTAATTTCAGCTGCTTGCCAGATAAGATAAGATAAGATAAAATAAGATAAGATAAGATAAGATAAGATAAGATAAGATAAGATAAGATAAAATAAGATAAGATAAGATAAGATAAGAAGAACTTTATTTAGAGGGAAATTCTTTTGTCACAAACATGCTCAATGCAGCCAAGGAACAAGAAAAATAAAAATTTACAATAAGTACTGTAAATAATAATAATAAAACAGTATACAATAAGTACAGTAAATAGTGATAACAACAGTAGAATAGTGCAAATAGATAAAATAAAATACAATAAAATACAATAATATAACTATTAGTGCAAGTGGTTCTGAAAAGTGACAGTGCACAATGAATAACAGAGAGTAGAAGCATGTAATGGTAAGTTCCACTAAGGCCTTGTTTAAACTGTTTCACAAATCTGATCTTTATGAATGACTTTCCACAGGGCTGTTCAGACTGGCAGCCCGAACCCCATACACTGTCGACCTACAGTATGTGCACTGGTTGCTGTGGTGACAATGCCGGAGTCTTGCATGCAGCACAACATTTCACCCTGTTTCTCTACATTCCCTCTTGCTCTGCCTGTGTTGATACAGCTAACCAAAGTGATATCGACATTTCACTTCACACTCTGTCTAGGGACTATTGTTCTTTTTTTCCATTCTGTGGTTAAGCCAAATGCACTTCCTGAAAACACAGTTAATTTAACCTCTGTCACGCTCCAGTCTGCTCTGTCTAGTACCTCTAACACATGATCTCACCTCGATACCCCACTTCGAATATTCTAGCTCACCTCCCACCTTCAGTCTAGTCTTGGTCCTAACTCAGTACACACTGAGTGAAATAGTGTTCTACTTGTCATAAACTGAGACTAACTATCACACACCAAGCTGCACCTGTGTGAGTGCGGTACCCTCATCGAAGTGGGAGAGAAGATCTCAGGACAGTAAGAATAAGAATTAAACAAGACCTCTCCCTCTCCCCTTTTCTCTCTCTCACACACACTCAAACTCACACACACACTCACACACATGATTCTCTAAAGAAAAATAAGGTTTAATGCTCACAGCAGATGAAATGCTTCCACATGAAGTACATGCTGCCTCCGCCCATGAAGTACCGCTTACAGTGCTGGCCTTGTGCGATGCAAGAGATCTAGCTCTGCCTCCCTCCGCCCCTTCCTCCCTCTCGCCTTCCTCTAAAGGTGGAAGCTGTGGCTTGGTGGTGTTTCCCTCACACTTGATGTTCTCTGGGTGAGCCTCACTTCTATCATTGCAAATTTAAATGTGGTTGTGTTAATGTTAAGTGTGTGCAGGTACACAGTCACAGGGGACTCAGCACACAGCTTTGTGGAATGCCGGGTCTGTAGTGTTTTTCTGCACATGGACGCAGAGACCCGGGTCAGACAGCGTGTGAATCAGACAATAGTGTTAAGTGTGAGCTGTAATATGTTTAAAGTGTTCTTCTGTTCAAGGTAGGTGAGGATGATGGAGATGGTGTAGGTCAGGTTCCCCTTTGCTGATCTGTGCTAAGCTGGATGAAACCCCCTGTTCATGCTAACAGATATAGTCTGTAGTTGTTGGCGAACATCTACACTAGCTGGTCTCTCAGCACTCAGGTCTAGGTAACCCACTGGGTCCTGCAGCCCTCCGTGTAGTCAGTGATCTGAGAATGCCTCTCACCTAATGCATCTCTACTGTTTTTTTGCAGCTAGCTATGTGCTACTTTAGCCTTAGCATGTGTTGGGATGGAAACAGCAGTAATAATGACAACAGCTGATAAAAGGTCATACACATTAAGTCAGAAATGTGTGTGTGTGTGTGTGTGTGTATGAATTCCTGATCCTTAGGACTACTTCTTTACCAATGATGTTATTAGTTCCCTGAAAACAATTGGCTTTCCTGTAAAAAGTACACTCAGAAACTCACTGGTCCAGTTTCCCGGGTGTGGCTGTATGGTAGATAATAATAATCTATTACAATGAAATAATCCGCTGCATCTCAGTAACACGCCGCGTAACAGTACTGAACATGTACACACACACACACACACACACACACACACACACACACACACACACATTCCCACACACTGTGCAAAGTAAAAATGCAAAGTATCTTTTGTGTGTGTGTAAACGTTTCTTACTGACAAAGGGAAATAGATGTCATGTTGTGACTAATTATTTTATATAACAGGTATATTATCTAAAGCTGTAAGATTCACACACAGTAAATAATGAAAGGAGGTAAATGCTAAAGTGTATGAAGCTTATAGTAGAAGAGGAACTGTTATGACTCTGATCAGGTTGTTTTTTTTTTCTACAAATTGTGCACTTGATTAGAGAATACCATGCAATGATTAGATGTTAAAGTTACAGTATGTTATAAAGGTCTATCAGTAGGTCTATAACATATAGAGAAGTACGTATAGAAACAGATAGTCTGTGTATATATAGAAGGAACTATTCAGTCATTTACTACTTTAACCAGCGCTGCCTGACCGGGATGAGGCCTGGTACTAACTTTACTGTCTACACCAACTAATCACATCTACACACAGTAATCACACACACACACACACACACGCAGACACTTGGAGATTTTATGATTATGAAGTATGGAAGCTGTAGTGTGGTGCTATGGAAACATAAAGCTTTAAATGTGGAAACTTCCTCATGATGGGAAACCACACCATGCTAAAAACAGAAAGAGCAGATTTCCATTGTATTACTTAGCTAAGATTGAGGGTCAAAGGTTCAGGATGAAACGTTTTTCTTTTAGCTTGTAGGGTTAGAATTAAGATTTGTTTATGAATGATTCCTTGTGCACGCTCATTTGCTTTTTTAGATATTTGAGAGAGAGAGAGAGAGAGAGAGAGAGAGAGACTATGATGATGATGATGATGATTAAAACTGATAAAAGAGTCAATAACGCAGGACGCACATGATATTCGAGAAATTTGCCACAGTCACTGTATAATCAGAAAGGTTACAAATAGAAACAGAACTTCTCCTTTCTAATGTCATTACAGGAAAGTACTGAGTATCCAGTCTATAATAATGTCCTTAATATATTCTTATATATCCATTTTCACCTAAGACTATGTTTGCTTTAAAATCCATTAATAATCCTAGTGTTTCAGGCTCTTTTTACCCGCTTTCCTTATTCCTTATTTTTGTAATATTTATATTAGCTTTTAGTAAATTTATTTTATTATGGGTTTAACTTTTAAAATCATGAACTAACAGACACTTAAACAACATACTTTTATCATATTTCTTCCGTCTCTCTTTCTACCAGTCGCAAAACCATACAACAGAAAGTGTAGAAGGAAGTATTGTAGAGGAATGTAGAGGAATGTAGCAGAGCATGCATTATAACAATAACAGGATCGCAGTGGTGATTTCTTTAAGACTGTAAGTGAAGCTCAGCTTCCCCTATAATGTCACAAAATTAATGGTCAAATTATGTACTATTG
>JAOVVA010151661.1:0-10165 GCA_028565275.1 Leiocassis micropogon | reverse complement strand
ATTTTTTGTTAGTATATTTGCAGTGTACTATCGAGGATTTCAATATATTTGTAATACACTAAAGTCTATTTTTTTTTCACTGGGGTTGCTCGGCTTCTGAACGAGAAATCCAGTCAATCGATTGGGAAATAAAGGTTGTAAATGGTCTCAGAAAGCATAATTTCTGTAGGAAGTTAAATGAAAAGTAGGACGCTTAAAACCTTGCATGACCTTGAGTGTGATATGGCTTTTACATTGGCTTTAGAACAGAATCATCCCATAAAAATTATATAATTTTTGTTGTTTTGCAGCCTGAAATGAAGGCAGTTACAGTTTTTGATTTTTCCAGCTTCATTTAGTGCAACTTTTAACATCCAAGAGAGATATATAACATCAACATGTAAGAAAGAAAAAAAAAAATAGAATCACTGATATGGAAAATTATCACTCCCCTCCTAAAAATGACTTGTAAACTCAATCAGGTGAAGCTAATCACCTTCTCAATGGCACACAAAGCCATTTCACTTTCAACTGTGGGCAAATATTGCAAAGTATTGAGAAAGTGATTAGTTTAACCTGATTGAGTTTACAAGTCACCCTGTTCCAAATCAGTGACTTAGCCCATCTCTGGACACTCTTATGTGTGTTTTGGGAATCATACAGGAACCTCTATACAATATGTGCTTATACATACAGTAGTGTGGAATAAAGGCATGCTTTATGTTAGCTTGCTATGTCTTACTGTGAATAGTCGGTTATACGGTGTGATTTCAAGCAAATAAATACGCATTCATGGGAGAAATTGCTTTAAAATCAATATTCTTTAGCAGTCCAAGATTACTGCACCATAGTAAACAAACACAAGTACACCGGTATGTGAGTTTGTTATGTGTATTGATCTAGTAACTAATGAACTTGTAAATTAGGTGTTTGTGCTTATGTACTGGTCTTAAAGATAACAGAAGCAAAATCCATTAAAGAGATAAAACCCGGAAATATATAGTTTATAGCAGATTGCTGATTCGCAAATATTCAGAAAAATACAGCTTCTGATTAGAGGTCATAACTCAAAATTACAAATTGGGAGAAAATAAAGAGGGGTGGCACAGTGAGTGGTTACCACTGTTGCCTTGCACCTAAGGATCCAGGTTCAATTCCCTGTCTGTGTGCATGGATGTTCATAGATGTTATTGCTGTTATTGTTATTGCTTGTTGTGCTTGATGGGTTTCCTTCCATAGTCATAAGGCACACAGATTAGACTAATTGGCATTCTCAAATTGCCCATAGTGTGTGAATGAGTATGTGAGTGTGAGCGTGTGTGTGTGTGTTCCGTGAGATGGATTGCCACCTTGTCCAGGGTGTACTCCACCTTGTGCCCTAAGTCTACTGGAATAGGCTCCAGGCCCCCTGAGACCCTGTATACAGGATAAAGCGGTATAGACAAAAAAATGAGTGATGAGTGAGAGAAAATAATAAAGAAAGATCCCTTAAATTTCCTGCTCTGGAAATTATGGAGCAATGGTAGCTCAGGGGGTTAAGGCTCTGGGTTACTGATCAGAAGGTTGGTACTCCAGCACCATTGATCAAAGCCCTTAACCCTGCTCCAGGGGCACGATGCAAAGGTTTTAGTCATCAGTCAACTGAAAGAAAATTGCCCTGCTAAATCAATTAACACTATTTATACAGTTTACTAGTTTAAGGAATCACAGCTAGCTGGCTAGCTTGTTGCTAACAAAAGACAAACATGGATGCGTCGATTATATTTTTCACCACTTTGTGACACAATTGCACAGTTGAGGGCAAAAATGGCATAATTCTGACCTTCTACTTTCCACTTCTGAGGTACATCACATGAACCACAAGTTTACAAATCATTTAGATATAAATAAGCAAATACTTAATATATAATATATAATATATTAATATATAATATATAATATATTAATATATAATATATAACAGCAAACACCTATGCCTTTAATTGGATAATTACTGCAGTATTTAATATGATTTAGTTGCAAACACTTCTATCACTAACTGATGCAGTGAGCAGTTTGTCATTTCTTGAACAATCATGTCAGAAGTTCCATTTTGTGGTCATGGAAAAGATGATACTTTATTTTGATACGGTCAGATTATTGTTCTGCATTAAGGAAAATAACTGCAATGAGTGAAATTCGGCTAAGAACGGTTCAATACAATATTACGACCAGGAAGGATAGTGCTGAACTCTTAACTGTAAGAAAGAAATGTGTACAACAAAGGAAAATCTTTAATAGTGTAAGTAAGAGCATTTCCTTACACACACAATGTGACGAGAACTCACAGGATTGGGACTAAACAGCTGTGGGTCCATTAAAAAACCATTGGTTAGTGAGACTCCTCAGAAAAAAACGCTACAGTTTGCTAGGAAGCATAAAGATTAGACTTTGGAGTGATGGAGAAAGGTCATGTGGTCTGATGAGTCCAGACTGAGCTTAATCCCGAGCGATGGGCGTGTCAGGGTAAAAATGGAAAGCATATGAAGCGATGGACCCATCATGCATGGCGTCTACCGTACAAGCCTCTGGAGACAGTGTTATGATCTGGTGTTGCTTCAGTTGCTCAGGTCTAGACTCAGCAACGTTATGTAGCAATAAAATGAAGTCAGCTGAACGTACTGAATGACCAGATTATCACATGCATTTTCTTTTCTGATGGCACGAGGCATAATTCAACGCAATGATGCCAAGGTTAATCAGGTTTAATATTAGAAAGAGTGGTTCTGGGAGCATGAGGGGGTTTCAAGCTAAAACCTAATGCAAATCTGGATGGAAATGAATGTTGTGAAGTTGCACAATGCTGATGAAACAATGGCATGATGAATGTGTGTAATAATCAAAACTAAAATCAATCCAATGCAATATTAGATTGTGTAAAGTTATATTAGTGAATGATGGTTATACTGGGAACCAGAATAATGACTTTAAAGATTTTGCTGTATTTTATCAGCAGATCACTAACTTGTTACACCAATATTACATCATGTACTGTAGACTCACCAAGTTCCCACATTTTTGTACTTTTATGGATGGCTGATTAGGCTTCAGGTGCCCCCCTAATGCTAAGAGCCACCGGCATTTGTCAGTCCTCTAGCTCACTAATAATGCACATCACATGATATCAGCTTTGTAATTAACCAGTCTAAGAAGCCACCTATGCTACTTGAATCCGCTGTATGCAATGCTAATGCTGTCCTAAACCCCAGTCCTCCTGCCTCAGTGGTGTATAGTGGGCGGTATAAAAAGTGTCTCTTAAGTTTTTATTTATTTTATTTTTTTTAAACACATGACTGTGTTTATATCAGAGTATTAATTGTGTGATTAGTGATTGTTGAGTACATGGCAAAACATGCACACACTCAGTGGGACAACACACACTGTTTCAAGCCTTGACGCGCTGGTTGATTTCTGAACACAAAGTTGAACTTTGGAATATTAACGAGCAGAAGAATTATTCTGTGCTAATGTGTTCCTGTGAGGGCTTTCTTACTCACACTGCTATCCCTGCTCTCCTGACCACACACTCGCCGCTTACTCTCAGATCACAAGTGCAGTAAGTGCATGCGAAAGAGTTTGAACTAGAAAAAAAAATGTCATTATGTAAGAACGTCATGCAAATGTACTTGATAGAGAAACTCCAAAACAGGCCACAAATTCCCAAATATGTTTTTATTAATAATCTATATTCTACTGATCTTAAGTTGCACTTGAAAGCATGAAAGCGATTTTTTTTTAATCTTGATGATAACCAAATGGGTAAATCATTTTACTATTAGTATTGAGAATTATTGGAAATTCTTCTTCATACTTGGACTGATAATATGAGGAGCATTCAACTCAAACCAGAAGTTATGATGAATGAAGGTATAAAAAAAAACGATTGATTTCAAGCACAGGCTGAAGATGAGACTCTTTGCGGCAGCTAAGTTTAAATGGTGTAAACGTTTTAAAGAAGGCTGTACGTCCGTGAATGGCGATTCCCGCCAAGGTTGCTTGGAGCTCACTGCAGTCGTTCCTGTGAACATTCAGAGAGTGAAACATGAATTGTCACATTGTTTGTGTGAACTGTACACACAATCATTCACCAACACCACTTGCACATTACAGGAACTCGACTGGGAGTTATTACCAGATCCCCCATGCAGTCCTGACCTCGCTCCAAGACATTTCCACATGTACCGGAGTTCCTGGGAGGGCCAGCACTTCAGACGTGACGCAGGCAATCCAATCATTGATCAAACATTCAACCTTGATGGTATCTAAGCACAAGTGGGATAAGTGAATTAGTGTAGCAGGGGATTATTTGGAGAAATAAAGGGAGGGTTTTTTTTTGCTCTCATAACTGTGTTCTGTTATTAAATAAACAAAAACAAGGATTAACATTCAATTTCCACAATGTAACCACTAAACCAATGAAATATTAAATAAAAATGCCAATTGAATGTAAAGATGTAAAGCATTAGATATAGAAAAGCTTTAATTCTATCCATGAATTAGATTAAGCTTTTAGCGTCTACCTCTAAATGGCAGAGGAAGCAAGCTGGGGGAAAAAGCAATTTAACTGTAGGATAGTGCTGTTCTCCACACTTTCACAGCTCAGAGTTAGCAATTAGCCACAGCATGGTTCGCAGAACCCAGTACAACTCCTTGACCTTTACAACTGAGCCAACCTTCCCAAAAACATCATAGCGTTAAATGATACAGCAGGAATCACATTGTACTCTCTTTCTAATCTAAGGTACTTGTTTTTTGGATTTTCCTTAATTTTCTTCCTCATTTAGTCATAGCCAGTTCCCACCTGTCCGTACGTTAGGCCATTCCCCCATCAAGGAGAAAACTACTAAGACACTGACATGCTTCCTCTGAGACAGATGAGATGATGCCAGCCAAATCCATTCTATCAAACTGCTGCTCACACAACACTGGTAAAAGGTAGAACACATTACCTGGGTATCCGAGGTGCTTATGTCACCATGGTAACGCACGGAGGAAAGTGACGTCAGCGCTGGTGACTTCGCAGAGTTTTACGAATGGTGGAGTTTCGTCAAAGGAAGTTCCCTTCACTGACATTTCCTGCAAACGGAGCAGGGAGTAGGAAGCACCCTGTGGAGTGCACGTCGGAGTGGAACGCAGCCAATAAGTGTAAGATTTTAGGTGACTAAACAGCTATTAACTGTGTGTGCTGGAAGCTCATGTGTTTTCACTTAAATATACTGAATCACAGATTGTATTGGATATGATTATTTGTGACATCAGCGCAGATATTCAGTGTTCAGTAAGATTGCTTGTGTGTTTTCTTAATTTTTATATTTGTTTACGTTTTCTAACGTATAGGTCTCAAAGTAGCCACACTCACTTTATAGCTTTCACTGGTTTTTGAACAAAAATCAGCGATATCGTATTGGATTGAAATCTTAAAAAAAATTAAATAATGAACAATTTTTTTTGCAGTGTGGCATGGCACATTATTTCACTGAAAGAGGCCCTCGGTTAAAGAATAAACCACTTGAAGTCACATGACTACCATTGTCTCAATCATGGCAGTGCAAGGCAGAAGACCCAGTAACTTATAACTTTTGTTCTGCTGATTATTTTTATATTCAGTATGCCGTTGTGGACTTTGTAAATTATTCAAAAAAGAATCAAGCAGGTAAAAATGGATAAAGACAGTAATGAGGATATTAATTTGTAGAAGTTTGATTTGTTGTTATAATGTAATGACCTCAGAGGGTGTACAAATACAGTGGAACCTTGGATTACAAGCATAATTAATTCCAGAAGTGGGCTCGTATTTCAAAACACTCGTAAACCAAATCTAATTTTCCCATAATAAATAATGGAAACTCAAATTATTCGTTCCACAGCCCAAAAATAAATACATAAAAATAATTAATACAAAATATAAAGTAAAAATAAAACAAATTTACCTGCACTTTACCTTTAAAAAAAAGTAAAAAATAAACCCCGACAGATAAGTGTTTCAGTTTGTGCGTGCAGGTGCTATGTGTGTGTATATGTGTGTGAATCTAAAGTACGCTCCCCTCTCACCCTTCTCGTCTTACACAGTTACCCTTCCTCCACTCTCTTCACACACACGCACACACAACGGAAACACTGTTTTATCGGAAAAATAAACAAGAAATCTCTCTAATGAGGCTCGATTGAGCGACGCACTAACGGAATCACTGCTGTAAAGTGAAAATAAAACTAATTAACCTGCACTTTACCTTTAAAAAGAATCGTGACAGAGCAGTGTTTCTGTGTAAAGCAGAGAGAAAGAGTGTGAGTGTGTCTCACACACAGAGCAGGCTGAGCCTTGAGTAGAGAGAGAAAATGGATCTTTAACCTCTTTCATGAGACTTGCTTTTGCTTTACACGCATACAGACACAAAATAAAATATGTTTTACGCACACACACGTGATCACAGTGTTATAGTAAATGACATAAAAGATGTTGATTATATCAGTAAGAGACGCGCACTAAGACCCAGCAGGGGAGACGATTACCCACAATTCCGCAGCGCAAGAGAGAAAAAAAACGTTGGCTCAGTTGTGATCACATGACGCTCGGCGTCAAAACAAGAAGCGCATGCGTGATACATGATACTCGGTACTCGTAAACCAAGACTTGCTCGTTTTTCAAGTCAAAATTCATTAAAAATCTTTGCTCGTCTTGCAGAACACTCGCAAACCGCGTTACCCGCAATCCAAGGTTCCACTGTATGTGATTCTCCTGGATTTGGTCCCGTTTGCTAGTGTTAGCATTAGCTCATTCAGTGCTTCTGTTGCAAATGAGATGAGGCTGTGGAATTACGCTGTGCTTTCGCTTCATAAAATGATTGTGCAGGTATCATTAACTAATACTGACATTTCACGCTTTCTAATTGCTAGCTAACTAACTGTTCCAGGGTTGCATCACAAATAGCATGAAATGGAAATGTAGTGTGCTATGTAGGGACATTAAATCCCTTGTTCCACAAAGCAGTGCACTTGATCAGGGGTTAGAGAGGGATTTGGGATTCAGCCTTGTGTAGCTTGCATTCTTCATGAACAAAATAGACAGTCAGGATAACTTAGAAGTAATTATCAAGGAGACAAAGTGGTGTTGAAGAAGACTTAACATTTTCAGACGTGCAATGGCCAAAACACACGTACACAAAGGGCCTTCTCCAGGTAAGCGCCACTCACATGGTGTAACGTGATTTATCAGATATTGACACAGTATCTCCCTAATAAGTATAATCTGTCTGGGCAGCTGTGTAGATGGAGATTGAAATTTGGAAATGCTAAAGATGGACATAGGAAATGAAAATAGGGAAAGAAAAAAAGGCATTGCCAAAGATTAGGCTAAGATTTGATTTAGTTTTCATGTTTCTTCTTCTCGCCATTTTAGTTTTTTTTTTTAAAAAAAAGGTTAGAAAACATAGGTGTGTCATGACATTGCACTGGATCCAAGTTGTGAACTTGTGATTTTCTCGTGGTTTTCCCAGAAGTCCCTGGTGTGAATGTAGGGTGTGTTGATTACAGTAAAAACAAAACAACAAAAATGACCCCTTCTGCAGCCCCGGAAGATTAACACTTATTTTTATGTGTGGGAAAATTAGAACAATGAACGACTACTGTTCTGCGATGAAGGCAGTGTGAAGATGTGATTTAAAAAAAATAAATAAATAAATAAATAAATAAATAAAAATAAAACCACTCACACACCACGGTGCTGCTCTTTGGAGATTCAGTCCTTTCTCTTCACATAACATGAAGTGTTTGCGACTCACTAACCCTCGCCCAAACTCAATTTTCCAATGAATGAATACTCCCAAAAGGGTGTGAGATTTCACAGTGGCCTGGCACAACGACTATGAAATGAATGACATTATGTGCAGCCATTTGTAAAAATAGAATAAAATAAAATAAAATTAAATAAATATTGTCATCTATAAATGCCAATGCCATGCATCATTGTTTAGGGTCCTGTATTATATTTTCAGTCTAGCATAGTGAAAAGGAAATTTTATCTCAGTTTTCATCACAGGATTGTTCAATTTTGGGTTCTGTCCAGATGTTAGAAAGATTAGGTCTATAGCCGATTATGAAGAAGACCATAGTGAGTAAGAGCTGTTACGTTATTGGTTAAAGTGACTTAACATCTCAGTAGAAGGATAGCCATGAACAATTAGCAAATGAAGTGGTGAAGCATGGGAACCTGGCTGCATTCTATACTTTCTTTTGTCAGCATTTTTGCGTTGACGTTTCCTTTTAGTGAAATACTACTTGCTAGTCTAGCTAGTTTTTTGCTCAGTCCATTTTCTAATTAAGCAATATCACACTCGAGGGAGTGCAGTCATTCTGAATATCAGCACAGCTGTGATGCAGCCATATGCACGAGTGCACAGCCTGGGTTATGAAGATATTGAGGCCTTGCTGATATTTAGTACAACAGCACAACCTCAAGTGTCATCTTGCTTTTATACAACACTTTCTATACAACACAGCGACTGACAGTTAATTAACAGTAATGTGTAGTGGTTATCGCTGTTGTCCTGCACCTCCAGTGTCCGGGTTCGATTCCCGTCTCTGTGTGCATGGAGTTTGCATGTTCTCCCTGTACTTGGTGGGTTTCTTCTTGGTACTCTGGTTTCCTCCCACAGTCCAAAGACATGCAGGTTAGGCTAATTGGCATTCCCAAATTGTCTGTAGGGTGTGATTGAGACCATGCGATGGATTGGCACCCTGTCCAGAGTGTACCCTGCCACATGCCCTAGGTCTCTTGGGATTTCTCCACTACCTCAACTTATCACCTCAACACCACGGAGTGTTATGTCGTGTTATGCCGTGTTTGTCGCTTTGTTGCTCTTGTTTGCACATTTGCACATGCACTTTATGTTGTCTGTAAAAAAAAAAAAAAAACGTAGATAGTCTTTTAGTTTTTGTTAATTTATGTTGTTAATTTATGTTGTCAGGTCAATCTGTCTTGTCTCTGCTAGCCAGCTAACTAGGCATCTTAGTTAGCTAGTTTAGTTTTTTCTGTTAATTTATGTTGTAAGTTTATGTTGCATGTAGCACCTTGGTCCTGGAGGTACGTTGTTTCGTTTCACTGTGTACTAACTGTATATGGTTGAAGTGACAATGAAGCCAACTTGAACTTGATAGGCTCCAGGCCCCCTGCAACCCAGAATACAGGATAAAGTGGTATAGATGGTGAGTGAGTGAAAATGGTTTTAAAATCTTCCCAGTACAGTGAAACCTCAGATTACGACTAACGCGGTTTGCGAGTGTTCTGCAAGATGAGCAGATTTTTAATAAATTTTGACTTGGAAACGAGTACCAAGTATCACGTATCACGAATGCGCTTCTTGTTTTGATGCCGAACGTCACATGATCACGACTGAGCCAATGATTTTTCTCTCTCTTGCACTGCGGAATTGTGGGTAATCGTCTCCCCTGCACTATATATTTAGTGCGCTTCTCTCACTGGTATAATCAACATCCGTGCATGCGTGGACCGTTTACTATAATACTGTGACCACGTGTGTGTGCGTAAAACATATTTGAAGTGCAGGTTAATTTGTTTTATTTTTACTTTATATTTTGTTTATATTATTATTTATGTATTTATTTTTTGGGGCTGTGGAATGAATAATTTAAGTTTTCATTATTTCTTATGGGAAAATTCAATTTGGTTTACGAGTGTTTTGGAATACAAGCCCGCTTCTGGAACGAATTATGTTCGTAATCCAAGGTTCCACTGTACTATGTTACCAGAAGGTGAGGAAAATAAACCATGGAGATGGTGGACAGTCCTGAGAACCTTGCAAGATTTACATCAGCTCCATTAACTTCCGGTTCTGGGGTCAAATCCCAAATAGCATTAAAAAGAAAACTAGTGTGCTATGTAGGATGTACAATCCCTTGTTCTACACTACAAGTGGGGCCCTGGATCTGGGGTTAAAGAGGGATTTGAGTTATTTAGCTTTGCAGCTCATGTTAGCCATGAACAAAACAACAGGGATGGTTCAGAGGTGATTCAGAACAACTTAGAAGCAATTCCTTTTAAATATTTTTTTTGGGTTTTTTCCCAATTTTCTCCCCAATATTAGTCGTAGCCAATTCCTCCCCGTCACTAGGGGGCTCCCACATTAAGGCT
>JAOVVA010151610.1:0-10166 GCA_028565275.1 Leiocassis micropogon | reverse complement strand
CAATTGAAACAAATAACAGAGTAGCGGGAAGAAGCAGTAAAAATAAAACTACTTATATGTTTACCTGCGGGATTTTGCGGGCGGGAGCGGGACAAAACTTGATTACTGCGGGCAGGAGAAAATAATATATATTTTTGCGGGAGCGGGCAGGAGCGGGACTGAAAAATCCGTCCCGCGCAGGTCTCTACCACAGGCTCTTTGGTGTAGGACGCAAGTACACATCGCTACATGTCCATTCACATGTTCCAAGCCCGTTCTGTATAATAAATGTGGCAGAGTGTTTGAAGTAACTTCAACTCTGCTGACGTTCTGGATTAAAATCAAGGTGGAATATCCTGAAATCGCCACAAAAGCATTATGTGAGACAAAGTAGTGACAACAACGAAAATTAAATTACAACAAACTGTGATGCACTCCTTTCTATCAGATGTGGACACGAGGAATACACTTTAGCTATCACTGTCCCCCATCACTTCTAGATGGGAATGTCTCATCACAGGGAAACAGGCTCAGTGCTTACACTGTTTTCTGTGTTATGGTATGTTGTATACATTATGCACTTTATTATGCTTTGTTACGAGCGCATGATGTCCGCTACATGGAAAAATGTCTTACACAAAACTGGTCTGTGATACAAAAAAGGTTGGAGACCCCTGGTCTAGACATCACAATCTGGTCCTTGTCAAAGTCACTTAAATCCTTATGCTTGTCGAGATTTTTTTTGCTTCCAACACAAAATGTTCAATGTTCACACTAATATACTGCCTAATTTAATCACTTTTAGCTTTGATCACAGCACACAATGTGGTATCCAGTTCATGTGGGAAAATGATGCCTTACTCTTTCAGCACCACCCTTCCAGGTATTAATAATGTGTTGAAGGGTTCCTAACCCAGTTTTAGTCATTCAAAATCTCCTTAGTTGTTTTCTTTGTATGATGCCTTTTTTGTCCAGGCAATATATATCTCACTTACTTCCAGATACCACTGCAACGAAATAATCAGTGTCATTCACTTCACCTGTCAGTGGTCATGATGTTACGGCTGATTGGAGTAAGGCATTACATTTTGCTGACTGTAATGAGTGAACTGTAAGGGGGCTTTCACACTTCATGAGTTTGATCACAAACCAGTGTGATCTCGATGTTGCAGAAGATTGGTGTTTGGTACAGTGTGTTCTGGTTTAGGAAATCCTAAGTGTCTAAAAATTTCAGTTCCAAAGTAGTAGTCACTGACGGAAATACCCCCGTGTAACAGTTCATAAGTTATTCTAAGGTTATTCTAAATCGACCCTACACAAAACTACTAAATAGTGTGCTCTATTAGACACTGTGCACTTAAGTACTAAAACAGTATCCTCTAATAGATAGTTTGTAGTCTCATGTATACAAAGCACGGGTATCCAAGGGGCTGTTACCAGGTGAGAAATTGTTAGGTGTCGTAGGTTCCTGTTACTTAGTGGTAACTGCGGTTTTGGGAAATTATAACAGTTCTTGACAGTTCACCAAGATTTTGTAGCGAGGTCCTGGGTAATTCATAAGTGTATCCTAAAACCCTAAAAAGTTATATTTAGGCATATGGCAGATGCCCTTATCCGGAGCAACTTACTGTACATTTTCATCTCTTTATATATCTGAGCAGTTAAGAGCCTTGCTCAAGGGTCCAATAGTGGCAACTTGTTGGTGGTGGTGTTTGAACCTGGAACCTTCCGTTTACTAGTCCAAAGCCTTAACCAATGACCTACCCCTGCCCTAGATCCCTCAAACTCTGTATATAATGTGTATCCAATTTGCATGTGAGTTAATGTGATTTCACAGAGTCAAGAGACCAAGAACAATCAAAAATTTTAATTCAGTAGAGTTCCGCACACAGGGATGTGGAAAAGATTCCTAGTATCAAGGCTGGTATCCTTATAATGCTGGAGTACTAGTGGTTATGCGTAAATCTTTTCATGACCATACCGATCCAAATATGTTTTACATACGTTTGTACTGTATGTTGATATGGGCAGCGTTGCCCACAAAACCACATAAAAAGTTCACAGCAAGCTGAAAGCAACAAGACTAAAGACAGCTTTTTGGAAAGTCATTTATACGAAACATCTGAGCGTCACAAACTTGGTGTGTAAAATTAAATAAAATTAAATTGGTGTGTAATTCAAATAAAAGGGCTATTAAAACTTCAAATAGCTTGGCGTGTATATAAATTCGCAGTAACTTGTTGCCAATGAAACTATTTGAAGCAGATTAAACGATTATCAAGTATCCTTTTTCTGAACTCAGTAGTGAAGCATGGGCCACAAATGTTTTTCCAACTAATCTTCATGAGCTCCTCATTTCTCATGGAAAAAGCTCCTGTGATCGTTTTGTGAATAAATTTCTTAATATCCGGCTCGATCAAGTAGGCCCAGTGTGTGTTGTCTCTCTTCTACAACACATCTGATAATTAGCATAAATTTAGCTTGAAGTTGCAAGATGCAAAGTTTCAAATACCTGGGAAATTCAATGTAACAAGGTCATGATTAAACAAAGCCCTGATTAAACACTGACCCCTTGTTTAGTGTCAGTCACAGCATCCCAGCCATCAACACACCCCATGGAAAAGGACCAAGTTCAACATTCTGAGGAAGATGGGGAAATTAAACAGCAAAGAAAAAAGAAAATTGGTTGCAGGAGCTTATCGATTCACAATCAGGGCAGGAATGTTGTTGCAACTCAGCGCACGTGTTTCTAATAGTCGGGATTTTCAGATCAAGTGCCAGAGCCACCTTGTAAAGCACTATAAGGAGTCGTCATGTAGCTCTTACAGGTTTGGGTGGCCCTGTTCTCTCTCTCTCTCTTTCTCTCTCCACCTCTCTTTTGCCTTCTCCTGTCGAAAGGCAGAGAATGTCCAGACCCAGTGCTGAGACCTGCTCTGGATAACACTGACAGTGAGGTGAAGGAGTACACTTCCCATTAATGGCCTTCTTTCTCAAGCCTTCATCCTCATCTACTTTTACAACCTTTTTAACACCTGATATGTGATATAAGGTTAGGAAATGGCACACATGTAACATTAGATTTTTATCCCTTTCTGCAGCAGCTGCACAGGTTAGGACAGACCAAACAGTTGCCTGTGTATGTGTGTGTATGTGTGTGTCTGTTTTACGTTATGTGTTCCTTCAGTAGCCGATCCTCAGCTTTGGCAGCTACGCCCTGGAGATACATTTGTCCGGTGCCACCTCCCTTTATATCTGTTTTTTCCATAACATGTGCACAGTTATCCATAAATTTTAAATACAACTGCCTCGTCCACGATGGCGATTTCTACATCTGTACTTTCACCAAATGCAACGAGTGTTTGAATGGTAAACTTGAGAGGGAAAAAAGAAAGATTTATCATTGAAGGCTCCTCCCTATATTCGCTGAAATTAGAAGGATAAGACAAGTTCATAGCCTAGCATGTCCTGACAATCTGTAGTGCCTGACAGATTGAGAGACTCTCATTGATTTGCTTAGTCATTTACAGGAATGCAGCTGCATTTTTACAGAATGTAGGCTACTTATAACTCAGTGTTTAAAACTCTGTCTTAGTCACTTTCAGGGTATGAGGTCACATCCTAGTATATGGGCTCACATCCTGGGCTTTTGACTAAATACATTAACACTTCAGACTGGACTAAGTTAAACTTATATTATAAACCTGTTATATTTACAGAAGTCAAATACGTACTAAGTCTTCGCAAAAGTGACCACAAAGTTTTAAGGTCAAATCCTTGCAAAACATTTGTGCAGATCTAAAAACAATCTCCCATTATCTTTTAGTATTTATGATAAAATGATCTCACAATCTTAAACAAACTTTTATAATACTCTTGTATTTCCTGATCATTATATTGGGTCGATGTATAAATGTCCAAATATAATTCTAATTTTGTCACCAGATAGATTTGAGGTCAAATGCTTAAAAGTGTCAACCTTTGTCATTAAATTAGTTAGTATATTTGTTGTCATTAGTCTTTCGGTTGCTCCCACTGAGGGGTCACCACAGCAGACCAATCCAATCTTGGCACACAACTTGGCATGGGTTTTACGTCGGATGCCTTTCACGGTGCAACCCTCCCATTAGCAACTGCAGCACGGCAGGCGAGAAACCTACCACTGAACAACCAATGCCCTATGACTTTAGATGTATACAGTATATATTTTTTAATTTTATATGGTCTGGCACTAGTGACCAGAAGGTTGTGAGGTCAAATCCCAACATGCCCATTTGAACCCTGAACAAACTCTGTAATCCTTAGAGCAGTATTTGATCCTTTTATACTGTAAACTTGTGAGTGTTAATTATATACATCTACAGGAACCTCCATTAACTTTTAGGATTGTATATTGCCCTATGTGTCTCATCCCAGTGAGCCTCTGTTTTGCCCCTGAACAGATCCAACTACAGTACATTGTAAACTTTTGTATGTTTCTATATGTACAGTGTGTGTTAATGTAATAAATGCCCTGTAAACTAATGTGTTGTGATCGGACTGATGGTAAACAAACACCTGCTCACTGTGGCGAAAGAATGTAAAAAATAGAAAATTTAGACGTTTGTGCCAACGCGTTTGTCATCATGTTCAGGCCTTTGACCCAAAGCCTTTCTCTCTTTTTCTTCCTCAAACTCTCCTTTTTCTCACTTTCTCCCCCTCACTCTTTCTCTTCCTTTTCTGGAATCTACAAGCAGTTGGAAAATAAGTGCAAAACCAAAAGACTTTACTCATTCTGCAGAGAAACAAAAAATGCATCCAGCAAAGAATTTAGACAAATCAACAACACACAAGGGCTTAGACATGATTTGTTAAAAGAGACACCCGCCTGAAGCTAAAACTCCCATTCAGTCGTGGCCAAATAGGACACTACATCCGGAGATGTAAATAAATAACTAAGTAAATAACTTTTGACAAAGTAATACACATTTGAGAAAGTAATACACGTGAACGTTTTATTATTATTTTTGCATGTAGATGGCTGAATTTGCTAACAGGAAGCTATGGCATAAATCTGGCCAGCAGACTCGTGACTTGTTTTAGCCTGCAACTAAGATTTAGAATAAAGCAAAGCTAACCAAATATTAACACGGGAAAATTTCCAAAGTTAAACCAAAATGTTCAAATAAGCCTTACAGCCTCTTTAATTACAACCTACAGTGTTCGGACTGCATTCAACACTCCATTTGATCTTTCAGCACTTAGATGGTTTAGCCCTAGGTGCTAATTCAGCACAGTGTGTGTGTGTGTGTGTGTGTGTGTGTGTGTGTGTGATTATTCAGTATTAAGGATTTGGGCTATGTCGAAGAAATACAAACTTCAGATATTCTCAGGTGTCCTATGGACTTCACCTGAAGGACTTCTTCAACCCGTCAACGCACAGGAGCTGACTAAAAACACCAAACGGGTTCTGCTACTTAGAGTCAAATTATATAATTAGGCTGCAATGTTTGGAAGCCTGTCAAGCTTGGTGTACCTGGGAAAAAAAAAAAATATATATATATATATATAAAACAAAACAAAAACCAATAACAACAATCACAACAATCCCAAATCAAAACGTGGCGTTAGGACTTTTGAGGACTTATATCTTTCTATCCAAGCAAACAGGTCATGTGGAAACCTTTATTTTTCGTTCAGCTCCAGTCATAAAAATAAAAACAAAACAATTCTCCCGCTTACTGCATTACCTCATTAGCTTACCGTTGAGGTGAGTTTCGGACCGCACGTCCTTTCGACTGAAACCGCATTGATTCCCACGAGCAAGTTTCCACTTCTGAGAAAGCGTTGAAGTTGAAGAACACCTCAAAATGGTGAGGTTTATTTGTTATTTTTAATTAATTGTTAAATATCCACGCTTCATCTTCGCTTCCCTTTCTGGAAAATTCCACGCAGATTCCGTTAGATTCCGTTAATAATCCTGAGGCTTTTTTTTTTTAAATATTTAAATTCCTCAGCTCGTGTGAGAGACAGAGACATCACGCGCCGCTCGCCTCGCACGAGACGTCTGTGCGCGCGCGGCGTTAACAAGTTTCGCCCGAGCGATAGCTTCACCGCTACCGCTTTATTTTTAGCAGCTTAACGCTTTTTGTTAAAGTATAAAACCTGTCCAGATGTCACACACGAACGAAAATCTGACTGAAAACAACCGATTTCCGATCGAACTACGGACAAGACATTTCTCTCAGCACGCGGCAAAGAGTCTCCCAGGAGTGTCCGTACGGAAAGGTGAGGGATTTCTGAAGCTTTCATATAGGACAAGACCCAGAAGGGGGCTGGTTTCAAGAGAAGGGGGGCATGAAGAAGAAGACAAGAAATACATGAGAGGGAAAACAGAGGAACAACATCTGCTGCCTGTGGGTGTAACGTTAATCAGCCAACATTTCAACTCATTGAAGAAAAAAACGACTTGAATCGTGACGAGGTTTCCTAGTTTCTGTTTGTCTGATTGCCCTGTGAACACCAAAGCATGCTTCTTCTGTGGAGAAAACACCCGTTTAACGCACTTATCCAAGACATATTTGTTGTCCATAAGTTGCATCTTTAGTTTGTAGCGTAATATAGTGGAAAAAATGTGATTTTTAAAATTACCATGTTTAAAGTGGCATATCCTGAAATTATCTTGTGGGAAATTTGCAACATTTCAGTACTGATAATAAGTACAAAATCAAGTGTTACTCTATATTCACAAAAAGCTTCTTGATGAATGATAATCAATCACTTGTTGGATTGCACAGTCCTGGTTCATTTTGCTTTTAGTACTGAAGTGAAATATTCATAGCTATATAGTGTTCATATTATATTCATAGCTATAAACTTGTTTGGATAATTTATGTGACATGCTTGCCTATGTACACAGACACGCAAACCTCAAATAGACCCCCATAGTTTTATGAGATAAAATTTTGCACCAAAATGTATTGCGTCTTTAAACTCAAGTAGCACAGATCCGTGCCAGCACAGCATAGGTCAATGACAATAAAATAATATATATATGCTTAACGGGAAGGCTTCAGACATCAAACTGTGCATTTGGGTTTTCTGGTGTGTCAGGTAGAATCAAAGTTATCATTATTTTTAATAATGTATACATTTTTACCACTACAGGAATATGGGAATGGCGTCAAAAAAAATGTACAGTAGAACACTCAAAATTAGCCTATTATTATTTTTGGTCATACAAACAACCGAAAACAGCCATAAAAACATGTGATCATGTGTATCTGTGCTATTTCTTTGCCTATATGATAGTTGAATGGGTTAAAATGAAATAAAATTCAGTTCATCATATTGCTCAGGTTGTGCTGGAAAAAAGAATATGTCACTCTATACCTCACAATCCTGAGCCATATGTTAATTAAAAAAAACAAACAGCAAAACAAAAAAATGGCTAAAATGCTCTGAGCTTTAAGGGCTATGTGTACCTATGTGTACCTACAATTTCTACAACAAACAAACCAAAAAAAAAAAAAACAGAATTAGAGTTTTAAACAAATTAAAGACAAGGGTCTGTTATACCTCAGAACGTAATAACAGTCTACAAAAGTATCACAAATCTGTAGCTTTTTCAATCAAACAATGCCACAAACTTAATAAATGTATTATTTATAGTATTAAAACTTAAAAGTAAAACATCCCTGTAAATATAACAGAAACTGCTATTATATTTGGGGGAAATTTATAACGTTTGTAGGATTATTACATTAAAATCTGTAGCTTTGTATTACATTTGTATTACATTTATTATGTGTTACAGGGTAAGCATCAGGGACAACAGTGTCATGACCTGGTCGAACTGGACCTTCTAAAAGATGTCCTTGTCCTTTTTGAAGATCTGTTGAGAAGAGCAACGCTCTAATTCTATACCTGGGCCAGTCAAAGAAAGATGTTAAGGTCAACAAAGTGTTAATAATGTGTATATTAATTAATAAGCTAAACCTTACTTAACACATTCTGTCTTACACAGTACGTTAAATCATAAAACTATCAAGGTCTGTTTACTTTGCCAACACATGTGTGTTGGCAGAGTAGCAAACCAAGTAAATGCTACAATGAAGATGAACGCTTAAACATGAATGGTGAATCTGTCGCTTTTGTAACCTAAGGTAAGTATTCCAGAAAAAGAATCTTCATTGACAGAGAGTATGCGTGCACCAAGCTTTATCTCAGCCTCATGAATCATACAATACGAAAGTTAATGTTAACATTAATTCCTACGTTTATAATCTTAAGTGATTTAGGGATTTCCCCAGGCTATAATCTGTACAAACTACAAATGTTTGCAGAAAGGCAGGTAAGGAATTATGTGTCATCAGTTTGTAGATAAAATAAAATAAAACTGTGAATCCATCAATTCTGCAAAATCCACATTGTATAAAAGCATGTTAAGATAAGATATACCTTTATTCGTCCCACAGTGGGGAAATTTCTAGAAATGTTAATAATTGTAATCAGTTATGTGCATGCTAAGAATTAGAATTAAGAAATATTTTTGAGTATTTAAAATAATCCTACAACACAAGCATACCTACTATATGTTGTAGCACTAACTTAACATACAGCCCTGATACTGTGCCTTGCACTGCGCACTGTGATCCATTAAAATAAGAAATGTTCATTCCATAGCTAGCAACTGTGTTGGTAATCCTTTTCAATATGGCTTTACTCATTTTTATAAATATATTTAACACTTTTAATAGAGTCATATTTAGTTTTATGATACTGTTTATGATATTACAAACTATGTCGTTAGAGCCAAGCGTTTAATGTTTTTGGCATGCAGCTGCATGATACTAATTGCTGGTTAACTTCCTAACTCCAGTGCAGATACAAAGACGTGAAATTTGGCATACCAGACATGTCTTGGCTGATCAGTGAGATCAGAGGTAGCCAAATAATGTAGATCAGATTTAGTTTTTTAGTAAATCATTAGTATATGTGTTATGACCTAGTGGTAAATAAAGTAGAGAATAATTTATTTTTTTTCATATTCGAAAGCATTTTTTTAAATGTAAAATCAAACTGGTTTGGGTTGAACTAACAATGCAAAAAAAAATGTAAAAAATTTAGGATTTAGATGCAGAAAGTACTGCCTCGTTAATTTCTGTCCATGTAATCCAAATATTGTCAGCTGGCTATCTATATAACTTCATGCTACTCCATTCCAGGGATAGACAAGCACTCCTGCAAGACCATTGTGTTGCCTTTGACAGATATCCATCTCTTCGACTCCTGTAACAACCAAAGACCTGTTGTCTTTGGAATTATCCTCATCAATGAGGTCATTGGGCACTGCTGGAAGTGAAATTCTTTTTCATTCAAAAACCTTTGAAAAGCTATCTAGCTAACATACTGTCAAACTGCCATCACGTTTGTTTAGATTTAACCGGCACAGATCATGAACGCTATCAGCTCTTGTCAAAATGCGTAAAGCCATTCTACATAATCCTGTTTTAAATCTCGTCCCAGAAGCCTTTTGGAAAAAGCTTGCAAATGGATCAGTATGCCTAAAGTAAACAGAAACTGTTCTCAAGCCAGTTGCTCTAACAGGTCATAACTGAGGCGGTCTTTTTGGCTAAACAGGTACCTAAAGCTGATTTATAGAAAGGAAATAACATCCATTGTACAAGTGAAGTTACACCCAGGCTTAAATAAGACTTAGCTGTGTGCATACTCATGACCTATCACAAACAGTGTCACTAAGCAATCGAGCAAGTAGCTCCAAATGACCACCAGCTACTGTAGCCCATACCCTTCTTCACATACAGTATCTTGCTTTCTCTAGTCAAAGAAAAATTAAGAAATGTTGTCTTATTTTGCAGAAATAATATTATTTAAATAACATTTAATTTAACACAATTTAACATATAATATTTTTAACACTATACCCATGAGTTGACATGAAAAAAGTATTAAGATAATGTGTTGGTGCAGCTGGGAACCATGGGAATTCTGTGAAATAATAAACAATAGTTAAAATTATGTTAGACTTACAATGATGGATCAGTTCCTTAGTCTTGTCTTCAAGCGGAATTTGAAGTTAGTACATACACTACCGTTCAAAAGTTTGGGGTAACTTGCAAATTTCTTTGTTTTTGTTTAGTGATTTATTTTCTACATTCTACAACAATACTGGGGATTTCAAAACTATA
>JAOVVA010151549.1:0-10168 GCA_028565275.1 Leiocassis micropogon | reverse complement strand
ATGATTTAAAATGTAGTGAAGTACAATACTTTAAACAAAACATACTTAAGTAAAAGTAAAATTACAGATTTTAAAAATTACTTCAAAATGTAGAAGTACACAAAAAAACTACTCAATTACAGTAATGCAAGTAAATGTAATTCATTACTTTCCACCTCTGGTTACACATCAAACTAAATTGCCTGAAATTTAATTTCAAAACATGACTTCAAAAATATATGTTTAATTGTGGTCTTACAGAAAAGTTAGTATGAAAAAACATAAAAGATACCATCAGATTGTAAGTATTAGGCAAAACCAACTTCAGACAAACAACATTTTTTTTTCAGTATGCGATTGTTAATTTAATAATTAGAGCTGTGCTTAAGCAAACTGTTGTCCAGGGGTGTTGATTTATGATTGTTTAACATCCACAGGACCTGGACACCTTACAGTTACTGAGTTGACCTTGAGCTACTTTGTATACCAGAGTATTCTTAAGATTTGTTTCAGTGTTGGACAGGTTTTACTTGAACGTTTGACTGAAATTATTTTCCAGTTGTAGTTGGTAGTGATTTAATAGCCACATTCCATTATTTCATTTCATTCCATGAAGTTCAGAGATTAATCAAGCTTTTTCTGTAAATTAATTTAATTATAAAACTGAAGTAAAATAAAATCCAGTAGCAAACTCCAGTGTGACGTCTTGCCATACATTACTGTAAATGTTTACACACACACACACACACACACACACACACACACACACACACACACACACACACACACACACACACACATTTTAAAGGCTTATAAGTCTGTACTGAAACAGAAAATGAAAATAAAAAGAATACATAACACGTGCCTGAGCCTGTGTTCTTTCACTTGGTGTGCAATTTTAAACAATATGATGTATTAATTCCAAGATATATAAAATAGTGTGAAAAGTGTGACAATATGCCCCATGTCTCCTGTAACTGCTCAAAGTGCACTGGGTTTGTCACAGATCACATGCTCTATGTGTTTACTCACACTGCGAGTGCATTCACTTTAAACAACAGATACAGTATTAGCACAAATTAAAATGTTTTTATATGTATATTATATATTCTTTTATATTCTTTTATGTTTCAACATATTCGAGTTAAATTACACTTTACAGTAAGACTTCCTGTTAATACATTTAGCATCAATAATTCTAAACAAATTTAACTTTAAATTCTAAAGATTAGTGACTTCTGTGACAACTGATTTTACTTCAAGGAATAAAAACTATGAAAATAGAATACTGGAATAATATAGTAGAATAAAAATAGAAATATGAAAATATATATAATAAAATATATTTAAAAAATAATAAATTGAAATAAAGAAGAGTTGAGATGTAATGTGATGTAGTGCAGAAAAGGGTGGAAAAGGGTAGAACTATGTCCAGTTATCAGCAAGATAATGCGCAGATGTGCAGTATATTGTGCAAGATTGCAGTTCAAAGTTCACAGTACACTGGTGTGTAAAATGGGCGAATGTTTCATGTGTGATGTGTGAATGTATGTAATGTGTGTGTCCAAGTTCAAAGTTCGCAGTTCAGTGGTGTGCAAAATGTGCAGTGTTGTATATGAGTAATGTGGTGGGTATTAAGAGAGCAGCTCAGAGTGTTACGTCCTACGTGGTCTTGTGACTGAGATTCTTATAGCCTGCGAGAAGAAGCTCCGCCTCAGTCTGATTGTTTTATTCCTTGCTTGAGTAATTATAAATATAGACGGTGTGTGAGAATTACAATGCTTTAGGCTGCAGCATGTGGCAGGTGCTGGATGGGTCGGTTTGATTGTCTCAGGAGCCGTAGCCTGAAATGGTCTTTTACTGTTATGACCCAACTAGATCAGGCTTGTGGTGCCTGCTGAAGCACCCTTTTCTGCTCAGCAGTGTTGTGAGAGTAATTAGCTGGACAACTTTGGTCATTCAGATGGGAGATGTTAGATGGTATTGTAGGATGCAGACTGCTGTGTGTAGAGGCAATTTTCAGATTTTGGGCAACCTCTCTGTTGCTGGTAGTCGTGCTGAGGGGCAGGTCAGACACACACACACACACACACACAGACACACACACATAGACATGCAGCTGCAGAGAAAACAGTCCATTGTTAAAGTCGCTGAGTTCCTGCACTGTCTTCCTGGCCTTGGTCCAGAACTGCTTGCTGTAGATTAAGTGCAGGTCAGGGAGCTCGATGCAAATGAAGCACTCAGAGATTGCTACACCCTCTGTAGATCTCATCTGTCCTGCATGGGGCTGTTCCCAAACCAAGTTGTGATGTTTCCCGTCATGATGCTCTCCATGGTGTAGAAGTAAAAATTCCTAAGTACCTTGGAAGGCTGTCTAAAGTCTCTGAAACATCTGATGTGGTAGAGACACTGCCAGGCCTTTCTGGCAACGGTGTTGATGAGACATGAATGACAGACCCTGCATGATCTGAATTAACATTATACATTATACATAATTATACATTAATACACATTACTATGAAAAATATTCAGATCAGGTGGATGTGTATTAATGTATAATTATGTATAATGTACAATCACATTAAACTTATTCCTGAATGTGAACATGTTCATAAATCAAAGTCATTTTATTTGGTACTTTTTTTAAAGGATATTTTTAATTAAACAAGTCAGTAGTACTATTTTGACAGCTGTGGGCACATCTGTACCTGAAAAGCAGAGGGGAAACATTATCTGGTAGAATAAATTCTAGCCATCAGGATGCGTTTCTGCTGCTATAAAGAACATAAAATAATGAAACTCAAACTAATTCACTTTTGTTGTGTCAACAAGTGAGCATTAACAGATTGACAGATGTGGTATCACCTGTCCTTATAACATGAACATATAAAGATACATGAGGGAATTTGTTTACATAAAAAGCAAAGGGGAAACACTATCTGGCTGTATCAATTCTATCGATCGGGATGTGTTTCCCTTGCTTTAATGAACATACTTAGGAGGATAAAACTCAGCTAATTCACCTGTTGTGTGAAAACAAATCAGCAGCAACAGTCTTATAGGTGTGGGAACCTCTTTATGAGGAAAACAGTATCTGACAGTGACAGTCCACAGAGTCACTGTCAGATACTGTAATTTGCATTTAATGTGCCTGATATCAACGCACTAGGGTACAAAATTTAAATCTCTCCAAATAAACCCAACCTGAGTATAAATCATGGGTTGTGTATGGAGTGATTAAAACCAATACAAGTCATGTTATGATAAGGAAATTCTCCATCTCTTCCATTCCAGTGGTTAAAAAAATGATTACAATGTCAATTTTGAATCCATAGAAGCTCAGTACAACCTCTCATGGGCGAGCCTTTCTCTGAATATGTCGTTTTTCACGGGGTGGAGCTGAGAAAACCCATCTCAATGGGGGAACCAACTTTAAAATGCAATTGAAGAATGTATAAATATAATAGAAAGTGATTTGATATATATTTCATAGTGAACCGTAATACTACTTCCTGTTTCTATCAGTAACTACTGTTTGTTTTTGTCATTTACTACCTGTTTAAAGTGCGCTGGGTTTGTTACAGTTCAAGTGCTTTCTATATGTTTACTCACACTGAGAGGGCATTTATCTTAAACAACAGATTTTAGAGCACATTAAAATATTTTTCTATGTTTTTTACATATTTGTGTTAAACTACATTTTACAGTAAGATGTCATATATGTCACATTAATCATAAATCATTATAAACAAAACAAAAAAAATGAATTATGAAGATTAGTTACTTCTGTAATTACAGATCCATTAAATGTAAATTTAAAGAGTAATTCTGTGTCATTAGTTATTAATAAAATCTGTAAACAGTTTACAGTGTCAGTGTCCAGTGTGTAAGGAGGAATTCCTTCAACGGCCTAAACTATGTATGAATATCTTCATCTCTGGACTGGCTGCTTCATTTAAGAAGTCAGTTCAGGTGAAATCCAGCAGTGCTGAAGAAAAACCCACCCAATCTCTGGTGCTCTGTGAGGCCTGCTATAAAAAGAAATGTGCAACTGTAAAGTCCTGCCTGACCTGTATGACCTCTTACAGTGAGACTCACCTGGAACTTCCCAGGACAGTTTTGTCATTAAAGAAGCACAAACTGATGAAGGCTGTGGAGAACCTGGAGGACTACATCTGCCAGAAACATGAGAGACCCCTGGAGCTGTTCTGTAGAGACGACCAGATGTGTGTGTGTGTCAGTTCTGTACTAAAGGAGACCACAAAACTCTCAACACTGTTCGTATAGAGGAGGAGAGTTACGCACTTAATGACGCACTTAATGACGCAGACAGGGACATGTTCCGAAACAGCTCAGATGACATCAACGTGTTTACAGCAGTTGTCGGATTCATTGGGAAACTAGGGGATGATACCATGGAAAAAAAGAACATCAGAATGTTTCCCAACCAGAAGCCGTGGATAAAACCACCTGCGACGCTCTGAGATCTCGCACTGCCGCCTACAACACGGGACTTAGACACATACAAGTCTGCGTCATATAATGTCTGGAAGGCGGTGAAAGAGCCGAAGCAGCACTACGGGTGGAAACTAGAGTCACAACTCCAACACAGTGACTCTAGGAGCCAATAACAGACTACAAAGCAACAACATTCGGTATGACGAACGCGTACTTTACTCTGGCAGATGAACTGAACACATTCTATGCTCGCTTCGAGGCTGGAGCTAAAGATGCTAGCGATGCTAATGCTAGCAGCACTAACAGTTACAGGTAGGAAGACACTGCCAGCATAGGAAGCACGTTCATCATCTTCGAGCATGACGTGAGGAAAGCCTTTAGGAGCGTGAACACCAGGAAAGCATCTGGCCCAGACTGCATCTCAGGTCGTATCCTCAGAGCCTGCGCAGACCAACTAGCACCTGTGTTCACAGAGATATTTAACCTCTCTTTATCTCAATCGGTGATCCCCACTTGATTCAAAGAGTTCAGCATTGTTCCTGTCTCAAAGAAACCTTATCCAGCTTCCCTCAACGATTATCGCCCTGTAGCCCTACCTGAGTAGTGATGAAGTGCTTTGAATAGCTGGTCAGAGACTTCATTTCTTTACTACCTGACACACTGGACCCATTACAGTTTGCATACCGCCCGAACCACTCTACAGATGATGCCATCTTTCATCCCCTCCATTCATCACTCACTCACCTGGACACTGAGAAAGGGAATTGTGTTAAAATGCTTTTCATCGACTACAGCTCAGCATTTAATACCATAATTCCCTCCTCACTTACCACCAAGCTGAAGAACCTGGGACTCAGCTCATCTATGTGTCAGTGTATCTTCAACTTCCTACCTGGCAGACCACAGGCAGTAAGGATGGGTGGACATGTCTCAGCCTCCCTCACTCTCAGCACTGGAGCCCCCCAGGGTTGTGTTCTGAGCCCCCTGCTGTATTCTTTGTACACCTACAACTGCGTGGCCTCTACCAACTCCGCCACTGTCATCAAGTTTGCTGACAACACTGTCATGATGGGCCTGATCACAAACAACGATGAGATGGCCTACGTGGAGAAGATTAGAAAGACCTGTCACATCAACACCGTGGTGAAAAAGGCCCGACAGCATTTCTACCACCTCAGACGCTTGAGAGACTTCAGACTGCCCTCTAAGGTGCTCAGGAATTTCTAGTCCTGCACCATAGAGAGCATCCTGACGGGAAACATCACGACCTGGTTTGGAAACAGCACCATGCAGGGTGGTGCGTTCAGCTGAGGACATCATCCACACCGAGCTCCCTGACCTGCACTCGATCTACAGCAAGCGGTGCTGGACCAAGGCCAGGAAGACCTTAAAGAACCTCAGCCATCCCAACAATGGACTGTTCTCTCTGTTGCGGTCTGGGAAGCGATTCCGCTCCCTGAAGGCCAACACAGAGAGACTGAGGAGGAGCTTCTTCCAGCAGGCGATAAGGTCTCTCAACAATAACACAACACAGGACTAATACTATCTTTTTAAGATCCAACATTGACTGGGCATTCATGGCCACTATGGACACAATCATGCACACTTGCACTACATATTTATATCTTCATTTCTGTACCATTGTACAAGACACTTTAATAAGACACTTTAATACGTCACTTTTTATGCATATTTGCACACCCTCAGTCATTTCTAATTTTTTACAAATTTCTATTTTTTCTTCTACAGTATATTTCTTCATTTTGCTATATTGTTTTTATGTTCTTATTTGTACAGTATATTTTACTAGTTAAATTTATTTTCTATCGTATTTCTTTTTATTCATATTTACTGTATTTCTTATCTATAAGCTTTTTTTAAGGATCATTGGCAGTCGTATAAGCATTTCACTGCATATCATACTCTGTATGACTTTGTATGTGACAAATAAAATTTTATTTAAATTTGATTTACTATATACACAGCTACACATAATCATTATATTAGATTGATGCACAAGTCACCAAATGTATCATCTGTGAGTAAGATCTTAACACATTTTATTGAGATTTGCTATTTAAGCCCCTTAAAATGGGAGGTATGCCTGGAATTTAATTATATCTTTCATATATGACCCAGATTGTCATTCATTTCTGACACGTCCATACACATGACTAATTAACTGATCCACTGATCTCTGTGAGACAGTGTATTTTGAGTTTCTGTATGCATACTTTCACTGTATTTCATATAGAATATATTTTCATATGGTCTCCGCCAAGGCCTTATCTGCGCTTCTCACTAGTAGAGTGTTTTTTCTCAACCCATGAATACATGTGTCTTCTTTTGTATAAATAAAAATATTTGTATATATAATATGCCATTGGTTCCAAATATTTTAATTCTAATTCTTTCTTTGTTAAAAACATGCAATGCAATTGTGGCAGGTGTTATTATTAGGCAAGAACAACCTCAGATGAGCAACAACATATAACTTTTAATACCATGTTATTTAATTTAATAATGATAGCTGAACATAAGTAAACATGCAGGCTCGATGACTTGTTTTATATCCACAGGACCTGAGCACCTTGCAGTTATTAAGTACTCTAGGGGCAAATGTGAGGTTATCTGTCTGACAGCTAAAGCTTCGTCGAAAGTCAGTCATGCAACAGGACCTTGATCCAAATCACACAATCATCAGCATGGCTAAAAATAAAAGAATAAAGGTTTTAGAATGGCCTAGCCAAAGTCTAGCCCTCCACCCAATTAAAATGTCAAGGCAAGACCTTAAAAGAGCTGTGCATTAGTGAATGCCCAAAGACCTCAATGAAGTGAAGGAGTGTTGTCAAGAGAAAAGTTCCAAAATGATGTGGGAGACTGATAAAGTCATACAGGAAATGAATAAGTTATTGCTGCTAAAGAAGGATCTACACGCCCTTGAATCATGGGGGTACCTCATATTTTTATTTATTTTCGTAAAATAAATAATGGCATGATGGGAAAAAAAAGAAACGTTGTACGTATGTTATTGATTATTTGAGATTGTATTTGTGTAATAATAAGAATTGCTATGATCAGATAATTTTTATTATGTTTTTACATAAAACACATAGAATTAAAAAGTGGAGTACTAACTTCTGCTCTTGATTTTATAGTCCTTAAGAACATTTGATACAAAGTGGGAAATTAATGAATTTAACTATTAATTAAAACCACCACTTACATCCATCTTTCTCTTTAATGCCCGGTTGATCCGCTACAAAATGAATTTAATACAATTGCGATTGGTGACATGGAGGTTTTTGGCAAAATGTTGCAGCATGATTTTCATCAAGATCTGGCTGCCGCTGCATCCTGGATGCAGCTATTGAGCTGACAGGCTTCACCATGCACAAAACTGATGACTCGGATAAGAAGACCTGGGTGCAAACAAACCATGGTAATGGATGGTCTTTGTTGTCCTGATGTGGAATTCATGCTGTTAAAGAGTAGACCATTTTACGTTCCTTGTGAATTTGCATCTGTTTACATCTGTGCTATGTATATACTACTGGACACTAATGCTAAGCTAGCTCTAACACAGCTGTTGTTGTTGTTGGTTTTTCGGTTGTTCCCAGAACCCAGCTACACGATAGTATAAACAAGAGCGTGGTTGCGCATCTGGACTGTGTCTTTATAGCAGGGGGTGATTTCAGTCATGCTGACTTGAAGACGGTCCTTCGCAAATTCTATTGTAATGTGAAATATACAACCAGAGAAGTTACAATGTTGGACCAGGTATACACTAATGTAGCAGATGCATATAAGGTACAGGTTTATCACCACTTTGATGGGGTCACCATCATATTTAATCTGGTGCTGTCTACATCATGGGTGCCAGCCTGATAAAAAAAATATACAATAGTTCCCATCCCCAAAAGATCAAACATTACCTGTTTAAATTATTACAGATCGATTGCACTCACACCTATCCCTGCAAAATGTTTGGAGAGGTTGGTGATTAAGCACATGAAGGATGTTATAGTACCCAGACTGGACTATTACCAGTAAGCATATAGAGCAAATAGATCGACAGAGGATGCAGCGGCTCTTGTGCTCCATTCTATGTTACATCTAGAATACAAAAATACGTATGCTGGGATGCGCATGCGCAGCGGACGGTGATGGCTGCTTAGTGGTACGGCGCTTCGCTTCAGATGTCAGTTTCCTTATAAAACATACCTACGAACTTTTAGGCTGAGTTTCTAAGTTTTTGTTTTGGTTTTGCAACGTCAGGGATGGCATTTAAACGAGAATTACCACATTCTCCTTCCAAAAAGCGACCTAAAGACGACGAACATCTTCATGACGCCATTGCCGAGATGCTCGAAAAACAACTGAGTGCCATAAAATTAAGCATGTCGGCAATCGTCCGAGAGGAAATCTCACTGATTTCTACACGTCTTAACTCCTTGGAGAAGGAGGTGAAAGCGATTGGGGACAGAATGGATTATATGCAAACCACAGTGCGCGACATTAAAAAAGATTCCATTGCGACCGCGTCACGTTTGGACGAGCTGCAAGAGAAGTTATGGCTTTATGAAGATAAGGCCAGACAGAATAATCTAAGGCTGGTGGGCCTACCTGAAGGCGCTGAAGGCGGTAACGCAATTCAGTTCCTGCAGAACCAGATTCCTAAGTGGTTGCCGTCCTTACAAGGGAAGGTGATTGAGATTGAACGCGCGCATCGCCTGTATGTGAACGAGGATTCCACCAGGAAGAAAGCACGCACTTTGATTTTCAAGCTTCTCCGGTATAATGACAGGCAAGCAATCCTGAAAGAATCCAGAAATTCTCCATCCCTAAACCACGAAGGAGTAAAGCTGTGGTTCTTTCCTGATTTCAGTAAAGGCATGTCTCAAAAAAGAAAAGTTATGTCGGAAAGAAGGAAACGCCTACAACAACTGGGCATTGAGTCATTCCTATTATACCCGGCGGTGGTTAAAGTGATGAATGGTCGGGAGCAGATTTTCTTCAAGTCCCCCGCAGACCTGGAGAAGTTCGTCTCATCGCTGGATGCGGACACCCCGATGGGATCTGAGGTTACCCTGACGCCGCGAATCGCTGTCGACTAAACTCAGCCACATTATCATTGTGCCCCCTTATTTCAAGTAGGGATATAAGCTCATTTTACTGATATGGACATTTGAGCAAGCGGGACACTGATTTGCCAAGCAGTCCGAACGCATTGCCTCGAATTCTTTTATTTTCCAGGCAGGTAAGAGAGTTCGTTCTTGCTCTCTGCGGGCTGCCATTGATATTTTGTTCTTTGTTTTTTCAGTTTGTTTAATTACTTCATTGTTAATAACAGGGTTTGTTCTTTTTGATTACATTGTTAATCAGGTGGTTTTCTTGGGTGACATTTTTGTGTATATGCATGGTTACTTTGGGTTCATCTGTTTCAAGTATTTAACATGTGTCGAACCGTTATGAATGATTTCAACGTGATATCGTGGAATGTTAATGGTTTGAATTCTCCGTTAAAGAGAGCTAAATGCCTGGACTATTTACATTGTAAAAGAGTCAATATTGCCCTTATACAAGAATCTCACCTTAGGGCCTCAGATGTAACTCGTTGGCAAAACAGACATTTTAAAATGATAGCCTCCTCTTCTTACACTAGTGCTTCGAGGGGAGTGGTCATACTTCAGAATAGAAGATTTCCATTCATAATAGAGAAATCAGGAGG
>JAOVVA010151519.1:0-10170 GCA_028565275.1 Leiocassis micropogon | reverse complement strand
GGTCGTACAAGCATTTCACTGCATATCGTACTGTGTATGACTGTGTATGTGACAAATAAAATTTGAATTTGAATTTGGAGGGCTTTTGAAGAGCCTGATTAGAGAAAGGAAAATGAAAGTACACAGTAAATGTAATGTGAATCTTTAAAAGTTAGGTATATAATTAAATATATATACATAAAAAAAATTATGTAAAAGAAACAAGTTTAAACAAAAGATGTAATTCAAGAAGTCATAAATTCAGGAAAAGAAGAAGAATTATGCCCTCCTATGACTCTGTAATGTTTTGACCCCACTGATGCTTTAATGGTTAATTAAACCTTTTCATATGAGCCTCCTGATATGGATTTCCTTATCAGAGGTAAAAAGATTACAAGATAATAGTTACTGAATTTAAAATATCTTGACATTACATTGGATTCAAATCTTAATTTTAGAAAGCATGTTAAAAATGGTAAAAACCATAAAATATAAATTGGCAAATTTTCAACAAATTAAAAACTGTCTGTCTGTGGATGCAGTGAAGTGTTTTATGCATGCCATGATTCTTTCTCTCAAGTTTTATTATATAACCTGTTAACGTCAAGCTGGAGAAACTGTCATTAAACTCATTTAATTCCTTCTATAAACAAACCCTAAAAATGTTAAATAAAAAAACGAGGTATCATTATGGTAGGATATTGGAGAAACATCTTCTCAGATTTGAGAATTTCACATTATATTCAAATTTTGTGTATAACATTCTAAATGGTTGGCTCCTCCTCCACTATGTGACTTTCTCTGTGAAAACTATAACTCCGTGGAATGCCCTACCAGAAAATTTAAAGAGCTTCATTTCTTTTACTAGTTTATTAGTAAAGTAAAACAAAAAATATCAATTATATTTTATTGATTATAACATGTTTAACTACGTTGCCATTTGATTACTTTATAGTATGCTATGTGTATTGTTGTCAATTTCTAACTAATTACATAACAAACTAAATAAATAAATAAATATGTTTTATCCTCAGAGCTTCAGAGACAGAAGCAATACATAGGTAAGAATGATGTTTTTGTCTTTTAAAATCACACTAATTAAATTGACTGATTCACTAAACAATATCACTCTGATCAGGTGTAATCATAGAGAAACCTGAAGCTTGTTAGACTGGTTCAGGCTCTTTGGCGTAAAGACATCAACATGTTGAAATTTACAAGAAGGTGCAGACAAGGCTGAAGTTACTAATTTATTTAAACGAATGCTACAAAATAATAGTCAGCTTAGATCATGTACATAGATTTAAGAACAAGAAGGAGGCTTTTGGAGAGAAATCAAAATCAGCAGAGGCTTATTAGAAAAAGGAAAAATGTAAGTTTTACACATTAAATGTGATGTAAATCTTTAAAAATTAAGTAACGTTAAATTAAGTAAAGTTAAAACTAATTATTTAATTTACATGGTCAATAATTAATAAAAAGGAAAAAATGATGTATGCCTCCCCATTTATATATACAGTAGGTATAGAAAAGAACCCCCCCCCCCCCTTAAAATAATCACATTTTACTGCTTTGTACTGTATACTAAAATAAAGACAGACACAGTTATGGTTTTATTCAGCTGTATTTACTCAGTGCAACTTTTAACATACGCACAAGTGAAAGATAATACATCAACATGTCAGGAAACAGAATCACTGAGTTAGAAAAGGAACACCCACTCCTAAAAAATTAGCTGAAGCTAATGACCTTTTTAATGGCACACAGAGCAATTTGACTTTCAACTGTGATCAGCTGTGGTCATTTTGATTAGCTCATCATGAAAGCTAAAAAAGAGCTTTCATGCTGAACCAAACAATCAATTATGGGTGGCAAGGCACTGCCAAAAGCTCTCCGGGATGAAGTTGTGCACAAGTCAGGAGATGGATACAAAAAAATTCAAAGGCCTCATCACTAGGAGCACAGGGAAGTCTATTATTAAGAAGGGAAAGATTTTTGGTACAATAAAGACCCTCCCTGGATCAGGTCGCTCCAAACTGAAACAAAAGTGCCAGCAGGAAACTGATCAGATACCAAGAGGCCTCCTTCTGCAACATTGAGGCAGTTGCAGGAATTTATGAGAAAGCGTGGTCATTATGTGCACTGGACAACAATATAACAATTTTTTCACAAATGTGGCTTGTATGGGAAGGTTGCAAAAAAAAAAAAAAAAAACCCTCCTCGAGAATCATAAAAATAAGCTGCCCTCTGCCAGAAAGTTGTCAATGGGAAGAAGGTTTTCCTTCCAGGATCACAATGAATCAAAGCACCCAGCAAAGCTGACTACACAGTGAAGGAGAAAAAGATGAACGTTCCTGCATGCAAAGTTAGTAGAGACATATCCCGACAGACTTAAGGCTGTAATTAAAGCAAATGATGGTTCAACAAAATACTGACACCAGGAGGTGATCCTTTTCCAAATCAGTGATTCTGCTTTTTATTTATTTATTTGGATGTTAAAAGTTGCACTAACACAAACTGCCTCTGTCTACATTTCATGGTTGCAAAGCAAAAAACATTAATTGTTTTAAAGGGGGGTGATTCGATTCTATTCTATACCTGTAGGTGCGTGCGTGTGTACAGAGTCGGCCAAAGAAATTTATACACACTTCATAAAAGGAAAAATACTATGATGTATATTATATTAATATTATATATTATTTATAATATTAATATCATCATATGATTATAATATTATTGTATATCAATACATAAGCAATAGCAATATAGTATTCTTTTGTCTGACTCTATTTATATAGGGAAAAAAGAACAATAAACGTGTATTCAGTGTTTTATTTATTAGATATTAATCATTTTTTAATTGTTATGTTTATAAGGGTTCATAAAGAAGTTGCTTACAGGTAAGAACAAGTTCACTTTTTTATCTACAGTACAGGTAAAGGAGATGCTGTAATGTAGATTTCTCTCTCTTTTACTTTGTGTGTGTGTGTGTGTGTGTGTGTGTGTGTGTGTGTGAGAGAGAGAGAGAGAGAGAGCATCTTCGTGTGTAAAAACATTTTTCTTATGTGCTTTTGTTTACTTTGCTCTGTGAGAGACAGAGGAAGGAAGGGAGAAAGAAATAAAGTTTGTATGAGTGTTGGATAAGAAAAAATAAAAAAAGAAGTCTGTTAGAAGACAAAACATTACTTGCACATAACCATAAAAGCATTGAACTGCGGTTCGGAAGGTCCTACGACGTAAGGGTTTTATGGGTTGGGGGTACAGCATGCCCAACGAGTTTAGCAGCCCTGCCTAATATCCCTACACACACACATTGCATACAAACCACCTCTAACTTTCAGTAACTTTCTCTCAATTTCATTGTAAAACATGCACAGTAACACTAAAACAACAACAACAACCAAGAACGAATAGCGAATTAAGAGGCCCTGATTATACTGCGTAAATATTATTTAGTACAACAAAATTCCTGAAAAATAATCCTATGAAACATTTACACAAATGTAAGACAATTAATGTCTTAATGTCAGAGTTATTCTAATTTTCTATTAAGTCTACTTTTTCAGTTATTTCTAGATTTAAAGTTTGGTGTCTTTTCAACTGAGATCACTTCAAATCACGATAAAGTGCTATAGATGTAAATGAATAAATAAATAAATGAATAAATAGAATAGTTATGTATAAAGGACAGTTTTCCAAACCTCTGCAGTGCAAATAACACCTCTGCTGGAAAGAGGTTTCCCATTGCTTTGTAAAACCACAAAGCCACAGTCTGGACCTAAAATTGCAGCAACACAGTGCACTGACCTCCTGATATGCTCTGCCCTTGATTTTTGTTTTTCTTGTTCGCATAAATGGCAAGTTTAAATTCACCTGAATTCACCTGAAAATTCAGTAGCTGCCATTTCACATGATTTATCTTTTTAAATCCGGCACCCAGGAGAAAAGCTGTTTCTTGAAAATTTTCATGAAATAGATTAAAAGTATGTTACAATACTGAAATTTAGTTAGTCTGTTACATCTAATAAAACAGTGAAAGATGTTTTCAGTTTTAGTGAAGGAGCATAATGGACATTTGTTCAAGGCTACAGGGTTCAGAACAGCGATAACTACAATGGCCCCATGTAAAATCCTCCATTGGAGATGGGCAGTGTGCTTTTTTAGTGGAGCTTTGTACAGCACTCTCCACACAGGTACAGTTTGTCCATGTTAAACAGTTGCACACAGTACAGTATCTGGCCAGATACAGAGTTTGCTCCTGTTAACAGTGCCTGTATAGTGACTGACTGCTCACTCTGTACAAGATCATGCAGACCTTCAGCAGGGGATCAGACAGCTCACCAAAGTCAGGTGAAAGAAGTATCTCTGAAAATGGGTCCTGTTTGTCGGGAATCCAGACACCACAGCTGTAACTACTAAAAATATACTGGAATGGCTCACTTAGGTCTTTGGCGTAGGCTCTCAGTATTCTTAGACTCTATGGTGCTGTTTTCAACTTCATCTCCATCTCCCATCTGTATGTCTCCTTGGTTTGCTTCAGACTGAACTTGAGTTCCTTCTGAAAGCGGTAGAGCTCAGCCGTGTCACCATCCTTAAAAGCATTCTTTTTCAGGTTAAGTAAAAGCTTGAGTTTGCCTGTTGTTAGGGAAGCAGTTCTGACAAGCACAATGATGTCCATACAGAAGTTGAGATAGTCAGTTGTGCATTGTGTGATTCCATCGGTGTTACTCTTATGATGCTCTTGCAACACACTCCGAACAGTACAATGAAAACAGTACTGTACATCAAAATTTCCTCAGCCTCAAGAGACCATTTTCTGAATGTGCCTGTTCTTGTTGGCTGTTTCAAGACATGAGGCTTGTAGTGGGACTTTGGGCAATCAAGATTATGGTCAGATTTCCCCAGTGGGAGCAGTGGGCGGTGACACTGCAAGCTTCACTCACATTCCCACAATGGCAGTGTCATCAGAGAACCTCTGCCTGTGGCATGCAATTTTTTTTTTCTAGTGGGACAATTCACAAACTGATGGGAAGTAAGTAACTCTCAATGCCATGCCAAAATGACAGCGGCCAAAATAAATCATGCACACCTCATGTTTCAAAGTAATTTGTGAAATGACCGCCAGGTGGCACAAAGGGACATTTTGCCAAACTGTTGCAATTGCAGCGGTTTTAAATTGTAAGTAGAAAAAAAGTAGAGCTTACATGTAAGTCATGTAAGGGTTTCAGCTCCTTTTAGGGAATCAAATCTTTAACTATTTGGGCTGATTTGATTAAACTGATTTACAATTTAAAAGTAGGAAAATACATCCCTGTCCTGGGGTCAGGCAGGAGGTCAGTGTTGGGCTGTGGTTCCCTACCACCTAGGAGTGAGGCTGTAAAATTGTCTTCCTTTGGTAATCAGATTCCCGATTTACAAGTTGTCAGTCGGGGTTAATGTTAGCAATGGTTGCATGTATGACTCCAGGCATCAAATAGGTTTTCCCCTGTTGATTGGATCGAGAGACTCATTGCAGCATGATTTCAGGAAGAGATAACAGACATTTTGGCGCCTAAGTTCCAGCATGATCCGATTTTATGACTTCAGGAGGACAAGAAGGGGAGCTCTGTGGACTTTCTTGGGACCTGCTGAATTCATGATTCACTTGGAGTGGCCTGTTCATCCCAAAAGTCATGAAAAGTCATAACAATATGTTGTATCAAAGAAATACCACAGTGATGGTAGTTTCCACTTCCGAGTACTTTATACAACAAACATGAAAGATCTGAACCAGAGCAATTGACATTTACTGTACAATACTGTTGTTTAGACAGATCAAGTTCACTAGCTGACAACTGTATTTGTACAAAGAATGAACTGTTCTCAGTTTATTGTACTGTTTATTGTTATTATGTATGAAAAATGTAACATTTAAAGACATCAAACTTTAAATATCGAAATAACTAAAAATAAGACTTTCAGAATAGAAAATTACAATAACTCAAAAAACAAATTGTCATTTGTGTAAATTTTTCATGGATTTTTTTTTCCAGGAATTTTGTTGTACTAAATAATATTTCTGCAATATAATAAGGGCCTCTTAATTCGCTATTTGTTCTTGGTTGTTGTTGTTTTAGTGTTACTTTGTGTGCTTTACAATGCCAGGTATTATTCAAATGCAAATAATGCTATATTATTTTTACACAAATGGTGGTTGGAAGGATGCTGCCCTTCTTGCTACATGGATCAGACCATGGATCAGACCCCCTTCCCACACTTTGGGGAACCCAAGTTGAGTCATGTCAACTGGAATTCTTAGTGATGCATACAGTATACATATACAAGCTATTTATTATAAGTATACAATATCTTTATACTGCATACATCTAAATCATTGCACTCTTTGTACATACCTCTTCCACTGTATATAATGTTCACATGCAAATTATTCATCGTATACAATACCTTCCTATTGCACTCACTTATAATTCATTTGCTCATTTGCACTCATTATACAGGTATTACCTTCCTCACTGTATAATATTTACATATGCAATATTCTTTATCATGGTATACAATACCTTCCTTACTGTACCACCTATAATCATTTGCTCATTTGCACCATTGTAATTAATCTACCTCACTATATACTATTTATGTATGCAAATTATTCTGCACTGTGAAAATGCACTTCTGGTTGGATGCTAAGTGTATGTTGTTGCCTTTTACCTACATGTGCAGTGACAATAAAGTTGAATCTAATCTATTATTATTATTATTTTACCCTTGCTTTATCCCTTTGTTCGATAATTTTCAGAGTGTCACGTTTCTTTGACTGAAAACCCAAATGTGTGTACTCTTTTATTTTATACATATTTATTTATTAGTATTCTATTTCATAACATTTTTTTCTCCTATTTAAATTACTTTTTAATTACTACGTTTTATTTTTTTAATCTATCCCTGTTACTTTCTCCTGACTTAGTTCTGAAATTTGCCCATATGAATGTCTATATTTGTCATGTTAATAAAGCAATTGTGAATCTTCAATATTGAGTTTTCAGAGAGATAGATAGAGAGAGAGAGAGAGAGAGAGAGAGAGAGAGTACTTCAAGTCAAGTCATCATGAAGACTTTTATTGTCATTCCAACCATAAACAGTTCAGTACACAGTGAAACGAAACAACGTCCCTCCAGGACCAAGGTGCTACATACATGCGACAACATAAAATTAAAAGAACAGCTAGCTATAGGATTGATATTTATAAATTAACCAAAAACTAACTATTCCTATACAATAAGAGACAACATCACGTGCAAATGTGCAAACAAGAGCTACAGTACAGAGGGACAACACAACATAACGCGTTCCAATACGTTCGTGGTGATGTGGTAATGAGTTGAGGTAGTGGGGGCAGAAACCGTGTACATTAAACATTCCTGAAAGTAGCAGCAGTGACAGGAAAAAGCTTGAGTGCATTATAGGTTGGTATGAACAATTTTTAGATGGTTGTTGATCAGTGTGTTTGCGTGTGTGTGCATTTATTAGTTCAGTCTCGATGTTATTGAAGTAGTTGAGTTTGTCTGAGTAATGAAAATTGTATCAATTTCCCTTTGAGATTAATAAAGAGAGAGATTCTGTGTTTGTGTGTAAAAGAGAGAGAGAGATTTTGTGTGTTTGTATCAGGAGATCAGCAACTAAAAGTAAATGTTTATTTCTTTTTTTTCCATATAAATGTGCAGGCAGTAATCACAGAGTTTTCTGGAATGAATAATTTGGTGTGTGTGTGTGTGTGTGTGTGTGTTTTTCTCTCAGTGGATGTGACTCTGGATCCTGAAACAGCTCATCCTCGTCTCAGAGTGTCTGCTGATGGAAAACAAGTGACATATGAAGACAAGGAACAGGAGAATCTCACTGACCCACCAAAGAGGTTTAGTTATTATTACTGCGTTGCAGGAAAGCAGGGTTTCTCCTCAGGGAGAGTTTATTATGAGGTGCTGGTGAGAGGGAAAACTGTGTGGAGATTAGGAGTGATCAGAGAGAACATTAACAGGAAGGAGTGGATTACATGGAGACCTCAGTATGGAGTCTGGACTATGGAAATGAGGATAGATAAATACAGTGCTAATGCCGATCCCTCTATCCCCCTCACACTGAGACAAGAGGTGGAGAAGGTGGGGGTGTTCGTTGATTATGAGGAGGGTCTGGTCTCCTTTTATGATGTGGATTCCAGAGCTCATATCTACTCTTACACGGGTCAGACTTTCACTGAGAAACTCTTTCCAGTCTTCTATTCTCGGGACAATGAACCACTGATCATCACTCCTGTTACTGAATAAATATCTGATATCATTTTAAACTGTATTCTGTACAGCTGGCTAACTTCATCACTTAATTCTAAAACCAAAATAATTTGTGTAAAACATGATTTAAAACTACATTTTGTTTTGAATAAAATAAACATAAACTATAAACTTTGTAAACAGTTGAAACATAGTCTATAATGAAGTGTTTGCATGAACTCTAATAATCCCATCATCATCAGATTTCAGCAGTTCCAATCAGATTAAAAGTCATTATTAGATTTCTAGGAATTCTATAAAGACACAGGTATGTATTTCAGTTACTAAATCATTCAGCGTTTATGCTGTTAATCCGGTTTCTGTACTCTGTAATGCCGTCTTGGAAATAGCAACCATCTCTGTCACCTGTGTGTATTTAACTCACATTAATTTACTTGAGTATCAATAACATTTTCTCCAGCACTAAGGATCAGAACTTATTATTGGTGTGTGTGGTGGTTACTAATGAGGTTATTTTACAGTTTGACATACTGTGTAATGCTGTTTGTTTTCTCCTGAACATCATTTCAGTTCTTCGATTGGATGTGAAGATGTGTTAGAAATATTGTATTTTCACATAATCATACATGAAATTACTAATGTTACTAGGATATTAGTACAGTTATTATTAGTCTGTGTGATAATCAATCAAAAACAGAATCCCGGTTTATAACCGTTTCTGTCCAACTGAAAAAATTCTCAGTAATGAAATATCCAGGATTTTCACTCAATCAGAATATGAACTGTGTGTGTGTGTGTGTGTGTGTGTATCTGTGTGTTTGCATGAGCTGTGATCTGCACAAACTGACTGCAACTGATATTGCATGCCAGGTCACATGTTCGTCTCAAGCGAAGCCATGACCACCTGAGCACTCCCATTCCATACTCCACTCCACTCCTTGTGTTTTGCCGCTTCACTTATCACTCCAAGCTCACCTGTTACCAATTTATCATCATCACCGTTTCTTATTTAACGTACACTCAGACAACCCATCTCCATCAGATTATTGTGTACTTTCCATTGCCAGTATTCCAGCATTCTTTTCCTTTTTGACCTTCTTGATCTCGACCACACTTTGTTCCACCGACCTCACCTTTGTCTCACGCCACACATTTACTGCCTTCTCCGTTTCACTGCTATGCACACCTATGAATGGTCCAAGGTCACCTATATCATTACTCTCCTTTCCACTCTTCGTCCTTATCAGACTTTCTCGACTCTCCTGTTTTGACCCTTGCCTGTTCCATACCACAAATACTCTCCATGTATCAAACATCCTGCTCATTTCACCTGCTTCACTTCATGGAAGATTAATCACCCACGCTCGCACTCTACACATGCTGGCTCAACACTTCCACATTTTTGCCGTGGAGCTCGACGGCCGCTACACGCACCGGTTCGGAACTTCTGCGTTCTTGCCACAGAGCTTATTCATTGCACACCTACTTCCGCATTCTTTTCAATAGGGCTCAGTCAGTTCTGGTTTAGCAATGGCTACGTTCTACACCCGCTGTCTCCAGGATCTTCCACGGATTAACGTTACTGACGTGCATCGTATTTGCAAAACAACCATATTATATATATTATATAATAAATATAATTATATAATTGCGTTACTCTCAGACTCTTGGTGGATAACAGATGACATTAAATACATAAAGTAGAATTTTAAAAAGAAAAAGAAAAATACAATTATACATATAATATATTAAAAAAAATAAATACAATATACAAGTAAGGGCACATGCAGAGAGTGCAAACCAGACAGAGTAGTGCAAATGCAGACATACAAATAGTGCAAATAGAGCTTGTAAGTATGATAAAGTGATAGAGAGCAGCCCTGTAACAGACAAGAGTCTTATGAGGTAG
>JAOVVA010151498.1:0-10171 GCA_028565275.1 Leiocassis micropogon | reverse complement strand
ATATATACACACATACAGTGGAACCTCGGATTGCGAGTAACCGCGAGACGAGCAAAGACTTTTAATAAATTTTGACTTAAAAACAAAGAAGTCTTGGTTTACGAGTACCGAGTATCATGGATCACACATGCGCTTCTTGTTTTGACACCGAGCGTCATGTGGTCACAACTGAGCCAATGTTTTTTTTGTCTCTCTTGCGCTGCAGAATTGTGGGTAATCGTCTCCCCAGCTGGATTTTGGTGCTCATCTCTTACTGGTATAATCAACATCTGTGCGCGCGTGTACTGTTTACTATAACACTGTGACCACGTGTCTGCGTGTAAAACATATTTTATTTTGTGTTTGTAAGCATGTGTACAGCGCGCATGTACTGTTTATTAAAAAACGTGTGTGTGAGCGTGTAAAACAAAAGAAAGTCTCATTAGAGAGGTTAAAGATCCATTTTCTCTCTCTCTCTCTCTCTCTCTCTCTCTCTCTGTCAGTGTGCAGTTTGTGTGCACAAGCTTTATTGGACACCGTGCCTCTTCACACACACACCCTCCTCCTCTCGCCTTCACACACACACACACACACACACACTCTCTCTCTCTCTAATGAAAACACTGCTCTGTCGCGATTCTTTTCAAAGGTAAAGTGCAGGTTAATTTGTTTTATTTTTAGGCTACTTTATATTTTGTATTAATTATTTTTATGTATTTATTTTTTGGGCTGGGAAATATACTGCAATTTGAGTTTAATTTGAGTAATTTGATTTTCCATTCCAATAATTTGAGTTTCCATTATTTCTTATGGGGACATTTGCTTTGGTTTATGAGTGTTTTGAAATACAAGTCTGCTTCCAGAACGAATTATGCTTATAATCCAAGGTTCCACTGTATAGAAAAGATCCATACCTGAAATATTTTGAAGCTTGTCCAGTGCTCTTTCAACCTCGATTCCAGCTCTTGACACAACAGGACAGAAACCCAGAATAAAATCGCACTCATCCACTGTAAACACCTCCTGCAGCCGTATTTGTTTGTTAAGACATCTTAGGAAGTCCTTGTGGGAATTCAGTGTATTTCCAGTTTTTATTATAAAAAACTTTCTATCTGTGATTAAGCAGCAAAAAATAATTTATTATTTTTTTATTATTTATTAAAGATGTAATATTCACAGCAATTGAGTTGTTAAAATGGCATGGGCTATTAAGATCTAATACTTAGCAAAGTCTTTATAAACTTACACTGAGGAAATTCTGTACACTGATTTCTAATATCCAAATTTCACCAGAGATAAAGTTGAAAATTTAATTGAGATTTTTATTTTTTGGGATATTTCTCCCATTTTCTCTGTAATTTAGTCATGTCCAATTCCTCCCCGCCACTAGGGGGCTCCCGTATTAAGGCTACTACAACCAATCAGTCGGGAGAGCCGAAGACTATCATGTGTTTCCTCCGAACCACGTGACGCCAGCCGACCGTAACAGTAACAAAACTGCTAAATTCAGACCAAATACTGAAAAAAAAAACCAATATTGTACAGTTCAGTCGTTAAAAACGGGACTGGTGTAAGTAAATATTTATTTAAAGAGTAAAAAAACTAAAGAGGAATTTATTGCATATCCAGTAATGTTATATTGACACAAATAATGTGCCTAAAATAATAAACACAAAAAAAATCTGATCTTTCATGTCTTTTTTGATCATATTCATTCAACATTCAAAATGGTAGTGGAAAAAGTATGTGAACCCTTGGAATTAATAACTGGTTGACCCCACCCCCTTGGCAGTAATAACCTCAACCAAGCACTTCCTGTGGCTGTGGATCAGATCTGCACATTGTTCAAGAGGAACATTCTTCCTGTTAGAACTGCTTTAGCACTGTCATATTCGTTGGACATCTCATGTGTACAACTTTCTTCAAGTCATTCCACAGCATTTCTATTGGGTTGAGGTCTGGGCTCTGCCACTCCAGAAGACAGATTTCGTTTTTCTGAAGACTTTTACATTTTATGAAGATCAGATCACATTTTATGACATATTAATGTAGAGAACTATGAAGTTTCACATACTTTTTCTTACCACTGTATGTTTTTGACATTCTGATTTGGATTACTCAAACTGAACAATACTTTGCTTATCCATTTTTATTTTTTTTATTCATTAATTAATGTATGTATTTATTAATTTATGTTTTTATGCTTTCCAGGCCTCCATTTACCTGCTTTAAATAAGAGAAAAAAAGGCAAAAACAATTCTCCAATAATCTCCAATTATACAGTATGGGGGACATTAATGTTGTGTTGTTAGCTAATTCATGTTAATGGATCAGACTATGCTACTCACACAATGTAAATAGCATAAGTTAAACTAACTTTTACTTTATAAACTAGCCTGAATTATTAAATTAGTCTTATTGCAGTAGGGAACTAGCAATTTCTGTCAGGCTAATGCTACTATAACCTCTCATCTCTCTCTCTCTCTCTCCCTCTCTCTCTCTATCTCTTTCTTTCTCTCTCTTATTCATTGTTTCTATCACTTTATCCTGTATACAGGGTCACAGGGCCCTGGAGCCTATCCCAGGAGACTTAGGGCATGAGAGGCAGCGTATACCCAGGATGCAATGCCAATCCATCGCAGGGCACACAAACATATAGTACACACACTCACACTCATGCTCATTGACACACTACGAGAAATTTGGGAGCGCAAATTAGTCTAATCTGCATGTCTTTGAATTGTTAGAGGAAACCAGAATACACGGAGGAAACCCACCAAGGTTAGGGAGAACATGCAAACTCCATGCACACAGACCCAAGGCAGGAATCAAACCCAGGAGACCCTGGAGGTGTAAGGCCACAGTGCTAACCATTATGCAACCATGACGCCACTACTGTAAACTTTACTTCAAAACTATCATAAGCGTAATTCTGTATTGACTGTCCAGCTTAGACAGCAGGAAAAGGACAAAATCACTAACCCAGTGCTGAACTCACTAATAAAATTCCATAAGAAAGCTTTATAATACTGACAAAATATCAATTATAACCTCTGCTAGTTAAACGGTGGGGAATGACAGACTATAACCATCTGCATATCTGACTTACTGCTGCTTCCAGATGAGGCCATATTAATATTTTTGTGGGGTTCAGACTAAAAGAAAACCTACAAAGTAGAAAGATCAAGAGAGAGAGAGGAACAAAAACACAGAATTCATAGTTTAATTATACAGATACAAAACATTATATAACTACATTCTATATTTATTTCATATCTAGCTACAAAATAAAATCATCATTTGGTATATTTATGTGTATCATTTAACAGACGTTATGTATTTTATTCCTACCTTAACTTCTTCTTTCACTTTTACTTTCTTGATTTGATAGAGGTCCGCCCCTTCCTCTCTTAGCTCCACCCATTTGTACATTCCCTTCCAGAACAACGCCCCTCCCCGCTTCCCGCACAGAAACATGTCACTTTTAATAATACAATGCAATTATTTTAAAATGAAATTACAGTTTTTAATTGTTATAAAAATATTTTAGGTTATTATAAAAATAAATATATTTGTCACAGAGACAATATTATGAGAGTTCTAAACCAATTATATATTTAATTATTCACTATTTCTATTACGTGGTGCGGTTTGGAGCGCCACACCACAAGATATGGTTATAGTATTTATAAGAGCCCTAACGCAGGGCTTCTGGGGGGGTCAACCAAGAACCCCTTTCGAAAACGCACGGGAAGACCCTCCCGTATGGAGATAGCGTGGGATTATTAATTATTAACTCAATACGAAACAAAAGAAAACAGAAAAACACAAAATAAATAGAGCTCCGCCGTCTACGCGAGACCGGACGTGGCTCTGGTAACTAAAAATAAAACCTAAGATTCTCTCAGGGCGTTCACCCTTACTGAGGATTAATACGAGTGAGAGAGAGAGAGAGAGAGAGAGAGAGAGAGAGAGAGAGAGATTTATGTTTTAACACTATTAACTCAAACCGAAAGCACGCTTAACTGATGCGTGTCGCTCTCTCTCGTTCACCGGCGTTTTAGAAAGACAGAGGCTGGCTCTTTGCCGCTCTTTCTGAACTTTCTGCATGCTTGTATTTTTCTCTGGCCCTGATACCTTACTGCTGCTTCCTAAATGATCACACGAAGTGCGCAGGTACAGTATCAGGACCGTTAAATAGACACGGGCTGTGTTCCATTCCGAAGTGTTCTTCACATGGTGCTCCCTACTCCCTGCTCCGTTTGCAGTGAATGTCGGTGAAGGTAACTTCGCTCTACAACATTTCACCATTTGGAACACCTTGCGAAGGCGCCAGCGCTGACGTCACTTCCCACGTGCGTTACCATGGTAACATAAACCCCTCGGATACGTCGCTGCTGCTGTGAAAATTTCACGGCAAAATTTTTTACTACAGATTAAATATTGAACATTATAAATCATACTATTGCAACGTGTATAAATTGTAAATACATTATTGATTAATTATAATAATAATTGATTAAAGATGTACAGAGATGTATTTTTTTTTTTTTTTTACAGATTACATATAATACTAATGATCATGATTAAATTAAAATATAAATTGTTGTGTCCTTTTAATATGTCCTTGATAATAATGATAGTAAAAATATAATCACTTTTTTCTCCTGTGTTTTGAAATCACCCAGTGAAGTATACTCCGCATGGTACTTCAGGCCGTTTGGAACGCACCTACAGTATCCAGGCTGATTGACGTGCGGCGGCGTTGCCTGGCAACCGCGTGTATAAAACATCGCGCCTCTGCCTGGTCAGAACTCCGTGGGGTACAGTAGCAGCCCGCAGATCTGCCCGTTCTGTACAGTGCAGAGTATTTATGCGCGGCTCTGACCCTCGTGAGACCCGCGTTGTTACAATTTCAAACTTTATTCAACATAGACTGATCAAAAGTGAGCTGATGTTATTATGCAAGCTTACAGTCCAATCACAATGCTTACTGTACACATCATCATCAAAAAAAAAAAAAACTACGACACAATTCTCAAGATACTGACAAAGAGTTTCCGTTCAGTTCAAACCTTTACCAGGGATGTGAAAAGGGGCAGCATGAAAAACTGCAGCTTAGTCATGCAATATTAGTTCATCCACTAAACTCCCCAAACGCCCCCCCTCCCCCCACACTTTCTCCTGATATTATCTGTGAAGAGGTTAAGATGAAAAGACTTTATTCATACTAATTAAAATAGCATATAAATAATCACATTTTGAAAAAAAACGTGTCTATGGCCAACAGATTTTTCCATTAAAAAAACTAAGCTCTGTCTGGGCATTACAGCCATTTGAGAGCAGCCAAGAACAATACAGAGCTTTCACTTTGTTATATTACCTCTAGTCATGCCTCTGCTCACCAGATATCAGGTTAGACTGGAAATACAGGACATGGATACTTTTTTCTATATACTACACAGGTGAAAATAAGGCAAGACTCTCATGAGATTACAAATAGTTTGGTGTAATAAAGAAAGTAACATTCAGTTTTGCTCCTAGATTTTTTTTTTTTTGCTTTCTAGATTTTTGTTTATTTTCCCCTATAATCAAAACATCTAATAATATTATTATATTATTATTATGTTTTTGATATTTTTTAACCCAACCTTCTTAAATACTGTACATAGTGTCAGGTCCACACATTTTGGAACTACAAAAAGCATTTGGCCCGAGTTCATCACCACATTTGAAATGAAACACTCAAGATGTGAGCAATTACAGCCAATTTCATACACACACACCCATTTGAGGGGTTTCTTAAGTATTAGAACAAAAGGCTGACAAGCTGTTGCATGGCCAGGTGTGGCTTAGACAATGACTAATCAAGCAGGTAAAAGGCTGGGAGGTCGTTCTGAGTGTTACATTTTTAACTTATAAGTAAGAACAGAACAGGGTTTTGTACACATCTCCTTTTGCATATCTTGTTACTGGTAAGCTATACAAATTATTCATTTGTATTATCTTCATACATTTTATTTATTAAATTACATAAAATTGTATTTTGTTAAAGTGATATCTTCATGATTGGGTTTTGCCACACTGAAGGTAACTGTTCATCGTCTTGTTACCTAAAGCTTAATTTGCCCAGACACTATGGCCACAAGGTGAACATTTCTAAGGGGGAAGTCCGGGTATAAAATATTGTACAATTCAATAGTTCAATATAGCGATGAAACACTAGTAAAAGTAACTTTCCTTTATTGTTATCATTATACCAAGCCATAGCTTCATCCAAGCCAAACCATAGCTTCATCACCTATGCCAATAATTGCAGGTATATCCAATATTTGACCTTTGACCTGTGCTGTCTTCCAATAAATACTTGCAATACACCTTTTCAATCTTTCTCCACAGTGTGATGTCCAGATGAGCACGGTGAGCTATTTATTTAACTATTTATGTTGAAATATAAGCTTAATTAAAGATATCTGATGTCCTTTTTGCTTAAAAGTAAAACAAAATTTAATTTATTAGCATTCAATACATGTTTATTAATATCCATTCAATACTGTTACACAGGATTATACAGATTTAACAGATTTAAGAGATGTACTCATTAAAACTGTTCATTATTTGTGCATATTGTGTGTGTTTCCACACATTGGAATTTTATTATACAGATGTTAATGTTACTGAATAAACTCTTCATGCTTACTGGTGGGTTACAAAGCAAATGAAACATTTCCTGCAATGCTGTTATAGTAAAATTGTTAACATTGGTTATGGTGTACACAGTTTAGTACCACTCTAAAGTTCATAACATTTTAATAGCTTAAGTGTATTTTAAACATTTTGAATATTAATTAAAGAATAAACTATTGGACTTTTTAAAACATTGTAGTTACATGTATTGTAGAACATCTGGGTAACAGGTTCCTGTTAGGTGTACTGTACATTACATCAGCTACGAACATTGTTCCAAACTTACAGGGGATTCCTCATTGACTGTTGCTCCATCTCCACTTCCCATTGTCTTTTTATCTGGAAGTTAGCAGAACAAAAAAAATGCAGGTTGTTATAGACAATAAATCTTTGAACAAAACAGTGACAGGAACTCAAAAAGGTATAAACACCAATAAAACACAGAAACTTATTTCATTCAATATGCACTGGTAATTTTTTTAAGGCTCAACAGGTCAGTTGATTTCATGAATCAATATTGACATAGATAAGGCTAAATAAATTTAAACAGATAAATGTCAATGTGCCAGTTCCAGATTGGAGCTAGTACTCTCAGTATGATTTAATTTACAACAATATGGAAGACTTTATGGTAGCACTAACTGGTCTGCTTATGTTATAATATCTTTTTGGACAATTGAGGTTATTAAAGTTATTTGAAATTAGAGAGTGCTTTATTTATGTAGCTAACCTCCAAATGAGAACCGAGGTAATTAAAATTGTTAATTCTATTAGACAGTAACATTTGAGGTTATGATGGGTTATGGGAACATGTTAGTGGAGCAACATTATATGATTTTTATTTTACTGACAAATAAATTACATTTTTTTTCACGTTGTATGTCTTACCATTCTCAGGATGCTTCGGTTTGTATTTCTGTAAAGGGAAAAATTATGCCTGTCAATGTGAGACAAATTCTTAGTTTCCGGAGAGAAACCAAAGAATCTTTAAAAAAATTCTAAAATAAATTATTGAACTAGTATTAGTTTGTTGGTCCAAAAAAGACCTTTTTAGGTAAACTGGCATTGTTTTGGAAATAAACATTTAAAAAGTATCATGACAAAAGGCTGTTGTTTTGAAAATTCTAATGTATTTACATTAACACAGAAAAAGACCAGATAACTGACTGAACTTCAGGATACATACCACTTTATGAAGCCATTCTGCAACATTTTTTATCGCTGCTTCATTCTTCTGGCACTTGAGCAGTCCCTCATCCTCATGGAACAGACAATCAACAGTAATAGTGTTCTCATTATTCTCTCTGTTCACAGCTCTGCTGCTGTCTGGTACCACACTCTCTTTGTCGAATGTGTGATGGAGCACCACAACTGCAACGTATTTATCTGTAAATATTTTTTTAGAGAATGCATAAGCATTTCTCAAAAAAAGCACAGAATTCAAAAGCAGGAAATAATGATATCACAAACCCTCCAAGTCTTTGTTTTTTTGCAGTGCAGCTTCAATGTCGGTTCCAGCTCGTGAAACAATCGGGATATAAAACAGAATCACTTTACTCTTTTCCTTATTAGTCTCCTTCATAGAATTTCTTATTTTTTTAAGTCTTTCTGTAAACTGCTCGCATGGTCTTTTTACATTTTCAGGAACAATTTCATAGTATTTAACTGTTTAAAAGAAACACAAAACAACAGATTAAATAGAGTGTTCATATACTGTCTCAATATTCATCCATACAACAGAAGAACAAGAACTTCATTTCTCGGTCACAGCGTGACAGTAATGTTTAATGGCATAGTACCGATAATTCCAACACAGTGGAGACAGCAAACACTGAACTCAATACCCCATAATGCAGTGCAGCAACAGGATAAAATTAAAGTTACCTCAAATACATGACTCAACTGGTAAAAGTGTAGACCATTATAGTGTTGACAGTGGTATAAAAGTATAGGATTGCTTTGTGAGCTAAAATGTTTAAGCTGAGTACGTGTTAGTGTTTAAGGCTCATGCATTTTGGAGAGGAAAGTACGGGAAGAAAATGCAAACTCCGTACATACAGACCAGAGGTGAGATTCCGGCTCCCAGCACTGAAGGTGAAAGGTGACAGTGCTAACTACAAAGCAACTGTACCACCATTATGTAAACACTATATATTATTTTAATCTATCCATCCATCTAGAATCCTCTGTAGTCCTGCTAGTGACTGTGGAGGCCAGTTGTGATTGACATTGTATTTATTTCCACTTTACAACCAAGGTGGAACATCAGCAATTTAGAAATGCTAATTAGCCTAATCTGCATGTCTTTAGACTGTGGGAGGCAACTGGAGCACCCAGAGAAAACCCACCAAGCACAAGGAGAACAAAAACTCCATGTACACAGGTGGAAATCAAACCCCGACCCTGGAGGTGCAAGGTGACAGTGCTCTAAGCACACTGAGCCACTGTACCGCCATTTTTTTAATAATACATCTAAAAACATGTATTTTATGGATTATACAGTAAACTGTTTTCTCAGGGTTATTCATATCCAGAATGATTTCCTGAACTGAGTTTTAAAAAAGTTATAGGACAGAGTTCTTTTAGGAACATACATAACAGAATTTTTGTAAACATTAATAAATTGGAGGTATTTAAATTACTGAAATGTGAAAAAATTGATTTAAAAACTATTTTTGTTATTTATTATTTAGACCTTAGAACTTTTTTTCTATTAATATATTTATTAATTATTTTGCAACCAAGGCACCCTCAGCAGAAAAACAGACAGAGCAAAAACTGTAAATTTGGCCATATTAAGAAAAATTTCCAGCTAAATTAAACATATGATGCACATAATGTTTGAGTAATATTTTGAAATAAGTTAAATATATCTTTTAAGAAAAAAAAAAAAGTATATGTAACATACATTATAAAATGACTCACTCAACTCACTCATCGTCTATACCGCTTTATCCTGTATTCAGGGTCACGTGGGGCCTGGAGTCTATACCAGGAGACTTAGGGCACGAGGCGGGGAACATACTGAACAGGTTGCCAATCCATCACAGGGCACACATGCTTATTTACACACTATGGGCAATTTTGGAACACCAATGGTTCTAATCTGCATGTCTCTGGACTGTTGGAGGAAACTGGAGCACCATGAGGAAACTCAGGGAGTACAGGGAGAACATGCAAACTCCATGCACACAAACCTGAGGTAGGAATCAGACATGGACCCTGGAGGTGCAAGGAAACAGTACTAACTACTACACCACCATGCTGCCATAGAATGTCTCATATACTTTAAATTAATAGATTAAAAGATTTTTTTTCATATTCTAAAAAATATAAAAGTATCATTTTCCCTGTATGTCACTTTATGTGTATGTATATGCATATAATCATGTTATGTATAACTTGTCACTTTGTTTATGTGCAATGTGTTAATAATGTCAGTGATGATGTCCTAAGACAATCAATAACACATTTTATTGAAAAAGAAGTCTTTTGAGTAGAACCT
>JAOVVA010151467.1:0-10171 GCA_028565275.1 Leiocassis micropogon | reverse complement strand
CTAATGGCACTTAGTTATTAACCTAGTTAACCCAGTGTAAGTATGTATCCAATGATGTAAACATTAAAGCACTTTTTCTAAGTCGCTCTGGATAAGAGCGTCTGCCAAATGCCTAAATGTAAATGTAAATCTGACTGGCGGTAAGTCATACCGTAGAATCTAATCATATTAGCCACATTACAACTCACCTTACTGATAAACGCGCACACATAGCTTGTCCTATAGAAACTGTGTCTGTTCCCCAAATAGTGAGAAAAAATAATAAATTCGTTAAATTCACCCGAAATAATCTGATAACCGTAAAACCAGAAAAAGGCCAAATAAGTAATCAAAATCTACCTCTAAAGTTTGGACTTCTTAACCTCAGATCCCTTGGGCCTAAAGCACTTATTTTTAATGAAATGTTCTCAGATTACTGCCTTGACGCACTCTGTCTTACCAAAACCTGGCTTAAACCAAATGAATATATTGGTCTGAATAAGTCTACTCCGTCAGGATATTTCTATAAGCACGAGCCCCGTCTAACTGGTCGTGGTGGTGGTGTCGCAACTATCTACAATGATGTACTGACTGTTACTCAGAATACAAGTGTCATGCTCTCAGTGCCTTCGCGCTGATCAAAGACTTTTTGACATTTCCTTTCCCACGCTGTCAGGCTCTCATCACGTGGTCATGTTTTCCCACGCTGTCATCGCCCCTCCCGGACCGCCCCGCCGGCACACCGGTTTCTCATCTCCCGCTGATTTCATCCAACCTATAAGTAAGCGCAGCGCGCTGTCTTGCCGCAGTTTTCTCGCGTTTCTGTTCATGGTCTTTCATGTTGACGATTTCGCTTTGTTTCTCGTTTTTGCCACTCGTCTCAGGATTTGGATTCGTCGCCACGCTTGGATTTAACGGCTTTGAACTTTCGCTTTCGTTTCTCAACCACGGCTTTGCTTTGCGTTTGTTTTGGCTCGAAGCCCTCGCTGACTGATCTCATGGCTTTGAACTCTCGCTCCTCGACTACGGCTCAGATTCACGTTTTGGCAAGACGACATCGCGGACAGACTTCACGGCTCCGATCTAATACTTCCGCCTTCACGACCACGGCTCTACCTCACGTCCCGGTGGCAATGCAACGCTACGGATCTCACATCTCGGCTCCAGCGCCTCCACTCTCACTACAGCGGCACCACAGAAGAACTGGGAGGCTCATGACCCGCACCGCCACCTGCACCTGGGTCCATCGTCACAGCCCACGATCTGCGCGCACGTGACAACAAGGCCCAGGTTTAACTCATTTTAAGTGCTTATCATTAATGTTGCACTCAGAGAGATACATAAACCCTTGCTATATTTTACAAGGGCCACCGTGTACATATGTCAATATTCTTAAAAAGTTTGGACATCTGCTGTCAGACCTACTGATTAACTCTGACGAAGTGTTGATAGTAGGAGACTTTAACATTCATGTAGATTTTTACCAGTACATTAGACACTGTTGCTCCCATCAGATTAAAAAAAAGTCAAAGATAAAACACTTGCACCATGGTACAACAGTCATACTCATGCACTAAAGAGAACAACCCGTAACATCGAGCGAAAATGGAGAAAAACTAAATTATAAAGTTTTAGAATTGCGTATAAAGACAGTATGTGCAGCTATAGATAGGCTCTAAAAGCTGCTAGGACCGAGCATCTGAGACAAATGATAGCAAGAAACCAAAACAATCCCATGTTCTTATTTAGTACAGTGGCTTGCCTAACAAAACCTATGATGTCTGCAGAGAGTATCCCATCACAGTTTAGAAGTGAAGACTTTATGGACTTCTTCAATGAAAAAATCTATAGTATCAGGAAGAATATAACGGAGGTTCAAACTCTAATAGCATCTCATGATCCAGTTCAGGCTAAAGCTAAAGCAGTACATTTATCCTGAATGGCAACTACGCTAATTCTCTCCACCTGTTCTGTATTTTTCTACCAATACCGAGGCATCTGTAGATTGTGCCAGATTCAGTAGACAAAGGCCAACCCTGCAAGGTTCCTGAGGCATCCAGAGAAGGACCAGCTTAGGGAGTTTTTCCTTGCCACTGTCGCCGTCATCCTTGGCTTGCTCATCAGAGATATTTTATTTCATTCATCATTCATTCATCTCATTATTATCCAGACACATTTTTCTCACACATATACACTTCCAAAAATGTTCTATTTTAATAATTCTTTTATTTTGTAAAGCTGCTTTGAGACAATGACCATTGTTAAACGCGCTATATAAATTAAATTGAATTTAATTTAATTGAATTGAACTGAAAAAAATACACTTACCAGTCAACAAAGAAGCTCGTAGAAGACTGGCTTTGGACAAAAGGTAAAGAAGAAAAATTTCATTTAAACAATTATTTAAAAATCCAAAGCTGTCGTTTATCTTATAATCTTAAATTAAACTGAAAATATAAGTAAGTCTCACCTATATTTAAATATATTAAATCCCATAGATTTTGGAACAAAGATATGATTTTTTGGCCTTTAGAACCATGGAAAACGTCTCGGGTTACTTTGCTGTAAACCTGTTCCCTGAAAAAGCGGGAATGAGATGCTGCGTGAAAACACTATGGGAACATCCTTCCGTGTTGCCGGTTGTGAAGCATGTGTGTATCAAACACGCCAAATTTTGGCATATATAACCTCAGTCAGGTGACGTCATCTGATGAAGTGCACCTGCAGGTTATAAATAGAAGTGAACCGGAAACATTCCTCAGATCAATTTTGTCTGAAAGGACGTCCAGTCATGCAAGCAGTGCGGCATTGGAGCGCAGCATCTTGTTCCTGCTTTTTCAGGGAACAGGGTTACAGCAAAGTAACCCGAGACGTTCCCTTTTAAAAGCTACACTCGACGCTGCGTGAAAATGCTATGGGAACGAGAATACCAACGCTGCCGGACTGCAAAGGCCAAGGAGGTCTCAGAGCTAGCTCTGGGAGGCTGACTCGAGGACCTGTGAGCCCGGAGTAGCATGATCCAGACTATAGAATCTCACAAATGAGGACCAATCTGCCGTATCACATACTTGCTGCAGGAGAACACCTCTTGCCAGGGCAATAGATGAGGCAATCCCCCTGGATGAATGAGCCCTGTGTCCTCGAGGCGAAGTGTGACCATGCGCCTCGTAGGCTAGGGCAATACCATCTCTCACCGGATGTAACAGCGTTTGGCATAAAAAAGGCTGCTCTGACATATGCCACTGGCTAGCGTGGTGGACATAAATCTGAGGAGTGCGTACTGAAGACAGTAGTGAAACCTTTCCTGCTCCAGAGCTGTAAAAGGCGGACGACAGAGGTTTTGAGGAAGACTGGGTGCATGGATAAGACTAAAAATAGTTCGGGTGTGGATGCAGAATAGCTCTGACTAGGCAGGACGGGAGCCTGCAGATCTCTTGAAAAAAGGAACTATAAGAAAAACCATCTTAAGGGTCAGAAGCCAGACAGGCACTGTGGTTTGGAAAGAGTGTCAACCAGACCCATCAGTCAGAACATGACAAGCCGAAATAGCCGCTACGTACATTCTGAGGGTACTAGGGCATAAGCCCGAGACAACTTTCTTGCAGAACTCCAGCACTAAAACAATTCGGCAGTGGACTGGGTCTACATGTTTCGCCATGCACCACTTTCAAATACCCTCTCCTTGAGTGCATAATGTCTTCTAGTGCGTGAAGGTTCCAGGGCTCCCAACTTCATATGCCCTGGAAAATAAATCACCTTGAGGGACAGGAACTTTTCCTGTGCCCAAAGCAGAACCTGGTGCACTAGCTTATTCAAGCGGCGAGAGCACAGTCCGCTCTGGCGATTATGTACAGTATGAGACTACCGTAATGTTGTCCATCCTCACTAGGACATGGTAGCCTCAACTGCTGGAGGAGGTGTCTCAGGGCCAAATAAAGCCATCAGTTCAGGGCAATTGATGTTCCACGCAAGAAGATGGCCTCTCCAGCTCCCTTGGGCTGGACGGCCATCTAAGACCGCACCCCAGCCCATGAGGGAAGCGTCTGTCATTAGTGTTTCGCGACGACAAAAAGCGCACATAGAGTGGGACCCAAAGTCAAAAACCGGGTCTGAACCACGTAGAAAGGGTGCGAAGCCACCTGGCACGTAACCCTTATTGCCTCCGGGGATTGGCCCTGAGATAAATCCCTTTGCCTTTAACCACAACTAAAACGATCTCATGTGCAGCAGGCCCAAAGGTATTACCGTGGATGCAGCTGCCATGAGACCTAAAAGTGATGAACAGTCACTTTCTGGCCTAGCTTGGTTTCCTTCAGGGTGATGAAAATGGATTCGACACGCGGAGGAGACACCTGTGCCCGCATTGCAATCGAATCCTACGTGACACTCAAATATGTTGTATTCTGAGCAGGAAAGAGAACGCTTTTATGGCGTTGAGTCTCAATCCTAAAGAATCAAGATGAGCTAGGACGACATGCCTATGTCGGAGCGCTAGCTTCTGTGACTGAGCCAGAATCAGCCAGTTGCCTATGTCATACAAAATACGGATGCATTTTGTATATGTAAGCGGACCTCAGGAACTTCCTGTGTTGTGGCAATATTTCCATATAAAAATATGCGTCCTTCAGGTCGATTGTCGCAAACCAATTCTCTGGTTGGATTTGAGAACAATCGTTTTGACAGTCAACATTTTGAAGCTGTACTTTTTCAGATAGTGGTTAAGCCCGTGATGATCTAAAATTGGACGCCAAGAAATACCGGCTGTAGTAGCCTGACTCTCTGTCTGGTAGGGGACATGTTCTATGACCCCTTTTCCAGCATCATTGCAATTCCAGAGTCGGAAGGTGCGCCCTTTCTGGTTTCATGGAAGTGGAGAACACGCCGTTGAAACGCGGAGGGCGATTTGCGAACTGGATCCTGTCGCCTCTTTCTATAGTCCTTAATACCCAAGGAGATACACCTGGCAGTAGCTTCCATGCTGTTAGTTTCTCTGAACGGGGCACGAGTTCTGAAACTTCGGTTTACAAGTTCGGCATCCTGGATGACGGCAGTAGAAAACCAAAAACTACCCTCATATTGGAGTTGACCGAAATACCAGTGGCGGCGGAGCATGAACACTGACCTCCTGAGGGTGCCAGGGCACTTTGTTCTTAATGAAGAAAACGGTGCGCCGGTCCGACCTAATTGAGGCGGCTTGTAAAGGGCGACGAGCCGTACCTCAGTCTTTATGAGGGGGTGAGCGGTTGCTAACGCTCTCCTTCTGCGCCTTTTTTTTTTGGGATGGGGGCATCAGGGAGGAATGCATGATCCTTATACTTGATGCCCGTGAGGTTAGGCCAGTGCTCAGATGTTTTGGCAGATCAGCTTGGTACTACGTCTGCAAGACTGCAATGGTGTGCAGAGAAGCACCAGCCTGACCTGCTGCATGAAATGCTTTTCCCAACAAGGCAGATGAAAGTCTACATGGCTTGGAGGGAAGTGTTGGCTTTTTTTTTTTTCATTTTTTAAATTTTTTAGGGAAGATGATGTCCCAGGAGAGTGATAGCCTGCAAGCGTCTCTTCTATCTGAGGTTTCATCGTATAACCCCACGCTTCCGCATCAACGATACTCGAATAAATCAAAGTCCAAGAGCGAGTTAACTTGCTGTGGAGGTCGCTAAAGAAAGGGAGAAAGCGTCATTGAGGCTCCGCCCCCCGGCTACTCGACAGAAGTCTGTCCTTTAATTTAGTGCGTTTAGGAAAATTTGCTCCTGCGGCGTTTATTACTTCAAGCAGGACTTAAACTCTCTGTCATCAATAGAGGAGGGTTCTGAGGGAACTACTTTAATTTCTGCAGAAGCAAGGGAGGAGGTCTCTCCTGCGCAATCACAAGAAGTGCAGAGGCGTGCTCGCGAGGCGGAGGGAAAAACTTCCTGATTGGGAGAAAGCGCAAGAGAAAGGAGGGGAAACTCCGTCTTGTGCGCCTCTTCCAGAACCGCATGTGAACCCCAGGAATGCGCCGCGTGTCGTGGTTTCTTTTTATGGAAAGCGAGACGCGCGTGAAGCACTTTTATCGGGAGGGGTTACAGTGCTCACACTTTCTTTGGAGAGCGTGATCTTCACCCAAACACTGGAAAACAAAGTATGGAGATTGCCCTCCGATAGGATTATATCATACGGAGGCACATCTCGTTTGAAACTCAGCCATCTTATCGATGAGTCAAACACTCTTTGTTCTTTGTTTTGCTTGCACACACACACGCAAATCACAATACGTGCTTGAAGACAAAATGATCTGAGGCATGTTTCCGGTTCACTCCTATTTATAACCTGCAGGTGCACTGACCGAGGTTATATATGCCAAAATTTGGCGTGTTTGATACACACATGCTTCACAACCGGCAACACAGAAAGATGTTCCCATAGCATTTTCACGCAGCATCGAGTGTAGCTTTTGAAAGGGAACAGCTAAACTACAAGACTGCAAAATCCTGTGGGGAAGAACATCACAACATCTAGCCAAGTCAAGAACACACTTGAGGATGTAGGTGTGTCTTTGTCAAAGTCTACAGTCAAGCGACAGCTTTATCAGGCAAATACAGTGGAATCTCGAATTGTGAGTAACCCGGTTTGCGAACATTGCACAAGATGAGCAAAAATTTTAAATCATTTTTGACTTGATTTTTAAGTACCAAATATCCTAGAGTATCATGTGGCACGCATGCGCTTTGTGTTTTAATGGTGAGTGTCATGTGATCACAACTGAGCCAATGGGTATTCTCTATCTCGCACTGCGGAATTCTGAGTAATCGACTCCCATGCTCTGTCTTAGTTGAAAAGGGGTCTTTGGACTGATGAAACCAAAATTAACTTGTCACAGTATGGTGGAAAGAAAAAAGTGTGGTGAAAAAAAGAAATTAATCCAATGCATACCATGTCATCTGTCAAAAATGGTGAAGGCAGTATTATCGCACTTTGCCTGAATAAGGCTATATTTTCTTTTCAGATTTAGCCAAATACTAAAAAACTGATATTGCAGATAGACATTGACCCAAAACATACAGTGAAAACTACCCAAGGAGTGATGAGATGTTCACTGGTCAAGGCAGTGACCTGATCTCAACACAATAGAGCATGCTTTTCACTTACTGAAGACTAGACTGAAGGCAGAAACACCCTCAAACAAGCTGGAACTGAAAACACCTGACAAAGGCATGAGAAAGTATGTTAGGGGAAGAAACTCAACATTTAGTTATGTCCATGGGTTCCAGACTTCTGGCAGTTACTGACTGCAAAGGATTTTCATCCATTGCATTCCAAATCCAATGTGGTGGTGGAGACCAAATGCCAAAAAACATATCTTTGTTCCAAAATGTATCCATCTGACTGTAACAGAAACTGGACACTTGTGTATAATCAAGTTTGCTCAGCCAACACCCTTGTACTTCTGCTAGATACTTTTCTTAAAACTATACTTCCTGTTCAAAGAAAGTGACATATTCTAAATGTAATTGGATAGCTTTAATTAAGTGCAATACATTTATTTATGTCCAGATAATCTTTTGTTAAGGTGTTGATGAGGGGAGAGTTGAGCACTCTTTAAAGTATTATCCAGCACATCTCACAGACTTTCAGAGAGGTTAGGGTCAGCCATTTCATGTGTAAAAATTATTTCTCATGTTTCCAGGACCAGTCTTTTTCAGTCTTAGCTTAAGGAATCTATGTCATTCTAGGATATGGCTGGGAATTCATGGATTCTGATTGGTCAGAGTGTTGAATATTTTTTTCCGCCCTGACAGTAGCTGTAAATCACAAGTTTATATTAACACACTCATATTGCCATCATAGGTTTCTATTAGCACACTCTGATGCTAATAAGAAATATAAACAATCTGTTCTACCCCTTTATAAAACATTTATTATTATATTTACTTATTTATTTATCTAATTATCTATTTTTAAAAATTGCCGAAAAATCAGGTAAACACTTTATGCATAATAAAAATAAACAAACTTTATGAACAGCAACAGCTCGAATGGAAACATAAAACACCATCACATTAATAAAAAATAATAATAATCTCTATTTTTAGGTTCAGAGTGTCAGAAGTGAGTATTCAGTTTTTATGTTCATGACATAAAAACTTTCTTTTTTGGAAAAAATATCACATCAGCATTTTCCAAAGAGTTTACTTTTATTATATTAAATTATGTCTGATTTTATGTAAAAGTAAACATGCTCAGGAAAGTAACCAAATAAATAAGACTGGTAAGAAATCACTATAAGATTATCTCTCTATCTCTCTATCTATCTATCACTGTATGATATATGTGTGTGTGTGTGTGTGTGTGTGTGTAAAGAGAGAGAGAGAGAATTGTGTGATACACACACAATCCTGTTAACTTATATTAAATCATATTAAATCTTAAATCAAAAATAATATAGTAGTATTTAGAACAAACCAAGATAATTTATAAAAAATGCCAAAATTACCTAGAATTAAAGAGAGATGAAGTCTCAGCATCATGGTCTTTGCAGTGTCATTCAGAATGTAGTATAGTCTTCAGTTCTGCTGTGAGTGTTAAAGTTCTCTGCTAATGTGAAACTCACAAGTTCATGATGGCTGATGTTTTATTCTCATACATCTAAAGAGGCAGAGCTGCTTTTTTGATCAGTTCCTGTTAATGAAACACAGAAATCCAAGAACTGCACACACAACATCTAAAGTGTAAAGAACACCCCAAAGTACACTTGTTACCGAAAGCTACTGAAGTCCCCAAAATATCTAAAGTGTCAAAACTACCCACTTCCTCTTAGTACTTCCTCTTACCAAGTGTCCTGGAGATGTGTAACAAATGAAAAAAAAAAAAGGTTGCTAACAGCGTTCCAGACTATGACACAATTCCAGAACTGCTTTGATGAAAGTATAATGGGTGGGTGGAGAAATATTATCTTACCATCTCCAAAATATCTCATAGATTATTGTCTATACCGCTTTATCCTGTGTACAGGGTTGTGGGGTCCTGGAGCCTGTCCCTCTGAGCACAAGGTGGGGAATTGAACTGCACTAGTCAAATAATTGATAAGCTGGAGTCTGAGTCATCTTGAAAGAGACTAAGGCTGTCAGGATAAAAATGTTTCACTGGATTATTATAAATGTGACAGAAATATACATATTCAGTGATGCTTCACTCTACAAGGACAAGTGAGGCCAATACATGCCAACAAAAAGAAATGCCCCACTCCACACACCTGGCGTTATTTAATGGCGTGGAATGTGCCAGGTAAATCACTGTGTCAACCTTCGCCTGAGGAACCACCGAAAGATCAAATTGATTTTCATGATGTTTTGTATGAAGCAATAGCAGATTATTTTAAATATAAAAAATATGAGGCTGGATGGGCACTTTGGCTTCACCTTCTATAAATGCCACCTCTTCCCAGCAGTGTTTGGAGTGGAGATCTTTGCATTGTAGATGGGAGAAATTGTCGTCGTTTCTTACCTGCTGACAGGAATATAGAAGGGTTAGAGGGTTCATTAGCCTCACCTTTAGTCTTTGCGTCTCAGCCATCTGTGGGCAGCTTTATTTATTATCACCACATGGAGGGTTGGAACAATGTTTGAATTTCCAATTCTGAATTTTGATTTGATAGAGTGGTGGGAGTAACGTGGGATTCTGATGACTTATTTATTGTTTGTATTAGCGAAGGTGAGGAAAGCACATTTTGCAAAATATTAATTGCTTCTGTTGTATGATCCGACATATTAGCCACAGATTTTGTACTTGAATTTTTCTTTGGCAGATATATTCAGACATCATTTGGACAATTCTGAATACGTCACCACATTCACAACGCCTTGAGATTGAAGAGTGATGACCATTATATTTGTCATATTTCATCTCTTAAACTGTCAAATAGCAGACTGTTTAAAAACTGCTACTAACAATTAGGGAGAATAAAGCGGCAAGTTCACAGACACTGAAATGACTTCCTTTTACACTGAAATGACTTCCTTTTACTCTGAGAATCATGTATCATGTACTATGTGTTTATGACTCAGACTAGAAACTTATGAGAAGAACCGCTCAATTCTGTTTCCTGTGTAATGCACTGCATAGCGTCTATGGGGGTTTGTTACGAGTTAGATGTTATTGGGGATGATCTGTAACATTTAAGTGAGATGTTTTTGCCACAGGGGTAAACCATGAA
>JAOVVA010151446.1:0-10172 GCA_028565275.1 Leiocassis micropogon | reverse complement strand
AATAACCATTTATTAAAAATGTTACAAAAAACCACATGCTTTCAAGGGGTGTCCTAATTTTTTCACATGACTGTATGAGCATTTATTTTCTGACATAGTAGAGGAAGCGGAGCTTCCCTTGTAGTCTTAGAGCAGCCACCACTGCATCACTGATCAGAGAGATATCAAGAGACATGTGTATATACTGTATAGTGTCACTTTTATATGTAAAAAGGTAAAATGCATAAGCAATATTTACTCTTAGAGCAAATAAATTATTACCGAAAGAAGAAACAAAAAGGACAGACCTGCTTCTTAAATCATAAGGAAAAAACACAGACACAAAGGATTTAATGTACTTTGTGTCCAGTGGTGGTACACTAATGGCACCTTGTTGGTTTCAGCATTACCTACTATGCAATTAAATGTTTGGACTAACATTAGATGCAGCATTTAATGAATGTTTGTTTATATCCATACCTATTTTCACATATGTACTGTATGAGGAAACACACAGTTAGAACCATTTTTTTTTTAATTTTCATCAGCAGTTTTCGGAAATACTGAAACCAGCCCATTCGGCATCATTCTCCTTTCTAACTTTAAAATTAACTGAAAATGTTGACTCTTGCTGAAGTGAAAGCATGGTGGTGTTTAAAAAAGACATAAATTCTAAATTATTGGAAAAACCACCAGGCAAGACACAATTAAAACAACATGAAAAACTAAATCATAAATGCAAATGCAATATTTTGTGAAAGGTTTTAATATGGGAACACTTTAGGTCCTTATTTATAAGTTTTACACCAGGGGTCGGCAACCTGCGGCTCTGAAACCACATGTGGCTCTTTCATCCCTCTGCTGTGACTCCTTGTGGCTTTGGAAAATAAATAATGAGTATTTAATTGAAATTGATTTTATTTTAGTTCGTTAGCTTTTTAAAATGTAATTCAAAATGTGAAGATTATGGTGATCTTGTAACATTAAAAGAAAAAGTGTTTAATTTGTTGTCGCTCAAAATATGCATTGCAACCGCTGATGTGCGACACCTGCCGGCACGCGATTTATTGAACTTTTCAAACCCTGAGCTGCATTCCATTCCAAAGTGTACTTTACAGGGTACTCCCTACTCCCTGCTCCGTTTGTAGTGAATGTCAATGAAGGAAACTTCCCTCGACAACCCTCTGCGACATCAAGAGCGCTGATGTCACTTCCACCATATTATTGATAATAATTAACACGTTTATGATTATTAGCCTATATAATATTAACGATTTCTTTAATTGATTCCATGTTTTCTTTTGGTTGACAGCTGACTGCACGCTCCAGTACATGCAATAAAAGTATGATGTCACACAGAAGCAGACGGCATTTTTGGTTTGCTGCAGGTAAATAATTTAAGTTTGGCTTTCTATCATAAATATGTATGGAGCCCCCCAGGGGACATGTAGTACAAAAAAATAAATCTTGCATGCAGATTAATAAACTGAGGAGGACCAATAGGCACTGAGTATTTTATTTGAAGGTAAGACTTCATTTTCTTTGTAGCAGTTCATTGATCACATAAATGCAACACACTATAGTTTTTTATACACAGCATAAAGGTAAAAAATTATATATGCAGAGTTATCTTCATTTTAGATGCCAAAAGGGTTTTGCGGCTCCTGGTGTTTTCTTTTCTGTGGGAAACGGCTCCAAATGGCTCTTTGAGTGTTTAAGATTGCCCCCCTGCACAAGACCGATATATGTCAGGAAAGACCCCTAGAGGGGACAAAATCAGGTTGAGAAAATTCAGTTAATAAAATTTAGGTAAAAAATTCAGGTAATAAAATTCAGGTAGAAAAAATTCACAGGATATCACAGGAAGCGCAATTGCCGATTGCTGCCGTCCGTGCTGCAGTGTACTTTAAAGTGTACCCTGTACATTATCAAGCACAAAGAAGGAAACCCATGGCTCTCCAGCAGAGGTGAAATTTAACGCATAACACTGTTTATTGTGAAACTGGCAACTCAGGATATTAGTTGAGTGGTGCATTCCGATTGACAAGTAGTTCCTGAGAAGTAGGTTGCACAGGGAGCAGAAAGCACACTTAAAAGTACACTGTGGCATGGACTGCAGCAATTGGCAATCTATTTCTCTTCCTGTGATATCCCAGGTGTGAAGACCTGACATTTTTTTCTACCTGAATTTTATTACCTCAATTTTGTTGACCTAAATTTTATTAACTGAATTTTCTCAACCTGAATTTGTGAGGTTATAAAGAAGTAATGGTATTTTTAACACCTAAAAATATTTTTAAACAGCAATTTAGTAACTTTTGCGTTGAATTTTAAATTGGTTAAATTACATTTTCATTGATGCGGAAGGCCCATGTTCGATTCCCAGCCAGTGCCCAAACCCCAGCCACTGGATGCAGTGCCGGCCAAGCCCAGATAAAATGGGACGGTTGCGTCAAGGAGGGCATCTGGCGTAAAACCTGTGCCAAGCTTGTATGTGTGGACTGGACAGTCCGCTGTGGTGACCCCTTGCTAGGAGCAGCCAAAAGACCAACATCATTTTCATTTGAAATATCCAGCCACAATAAATTGCAGTGCAAAAAATTTCAAGCATTGCAAATACTGTAAGGTTTTTTTCAATTCAGATCAAATTGCAACGCAGATAAATTTTAACGTTTTTATTGCAACAAGTTTTTTTTCAGTTCATGTAATTTAACATGCTATTTTGCTTTGGGGAATTTTGGCACTCTTATACTTTCATAGACCTGGGGGTTATGTTTATGTTTGTCTTGAATCCATTTAATTCTGTTGTTTTTCTGTTCTGTTTCCGTATATGGTTTGTTGCATTTTTGTTCTACTCTTGTGAAAGCTACTGGTTTTGTTTGTTTATACTTGTTTTATTGTGTTAAAGTCTTAACTTGTATCCCTTCTCATTCTAATAGAATAACAAGATGTAACTGGGTATATATGAAAATTTTCCGAATTAAACTGTAGTCAACCTGTAGAGTTTAGTTCCTCTGGTCTGTAGTGGTCACTCTTGTGTCTCTTGATTCATTATTTCTACCACAGAGCATTTGCCATAGCCGGGACTTGTAGAACATGGGCCCAATGCAGACTCCAAAACTGGGGATTACACTAAACAGTTCCAGAAAGTTACAGAGAAGGACATTTGTGCCTTTCTCAGCAAGTATTTGGATTACTGTGATAAAAGGGCCTGCACCCAGCATGGGCATATAGGTTATAGTTGAGGGAACCAGCACTGCTTGAACATTTTTCAGAGCTCGCTTCTTTATAACTGAATTTTGGTCCCCTTCGCCTGGGCCCTTTTTACGCAGCACATAAATAATGCCTAACAGACAGCCCACCATGACAAAAAACAGTATATTACCAATGATGGAAAACATCATAGCAGTGTCAGAGAGAGAGTAGATAAAGGTGATTACTGCCATTATAAAGGTAAGAAACCAAATGATGGCAGAGCATGCAGCACGATACTCCCACTTCCCCAGCCTGATGTAGAGCACAGGGTGTGCCACAGCCACATAGCGCTCCAAGCACATGCTGGTCAGCAGGAGTGGGCAGCCGAAGTAACTGAGGGTGTCAAAGGTGTGTGAGATGCGTAGGGGTAGTCCTGCGCGAACCGTTGTTGAAATGTATATATCATATGGAAGGCTGAGGCAAAACAGCACACTGAGCACGGCCATGTTGAGACCTAAAACCTCAGAAGGTGACAGAGTCTTTCTGTTCTTTAACAACATCCAGAGCAGTAACATATTTGCTGGAAGGGCAGGTACAAGGATTAGGACAAGGAAGACCACACGCACAGGCGGAGTCCCATTTTTGTTACAATCATCTATAATTTCACCAAGAGAGGCTAGATGTCCTGCGGCCAAGGAAACATTGGTTTGAAAAAAATCGTTGAAAAGTGATATGGATGTTTCGTTGCTTTTATCAGGTGTCGTGTATTCCATTATGAGCAGTCTGGATGTAGAAACTGAATATAGTTATCATGAACCAATGTAGATCATATTTATAGGTATTAACATAAACACAGGTATACATTATATGCATCTGAAAAAAAATCTTTCAGTTACCTTTGTCCTGTTTAGGCTTTGAAGAAATGGTAGGCAAAATAAGTTTTAAAACAATACTTACATGTGTTAAGGTACAAGTGATGACTCTATGTTGCAGTGTCCAGCAATTTGTATCTCCTTCTGTTTTTATTTCATGTACAGAATTAAATATATCTTTGTCATAGAATCCCTCTGAAAGGTATTTGACTACTGGCATTGGGTGAATGAAAAAACTATCTATCAAATGTCATCCAGAGATTCTATGTAAAATTCCGGGCACCTCCCAGTTTAAATACAGATAAGATCTGGATTTTCTCATAGTGTGAATTTTATTTGTGACTAATATTTTGCATTATAAATAAATTAAAAGACTATTATCTGTAAAGAAATGAATGCAAGAATAAATATGGCTTAATCTGGGCAGTTTATGATGACGAAAGGGCACCAGTAAAAACATAAACAAACCCATTAGTTGTACAAACCTAATAATTGTAGTAATTAGATTGTTACTAGAAAAACAAATCGATTAGATGTCTTAACAAAAAGATGGCATAATTAATAAAAAGATGCCTTAATAAAAATATGGAATAATACACTGAGCACTAAATCTATAGCAGAGAATAAGTATAACAAAATACTGTACATAATGGCAAGCTCCAGTATATTAGACTATAGGAAACCCAACACCCGGATTTCAACTTTAAAATAATCAAATAATAATATGTGCTTCAAAAAGCACAATTAACTGACAGGTATTCAGTTTTTATACTAATATGTTTTAGTACTCTTTGAAAGTAATGCATGACCAACTAGGATGAATCTGCACATTCTATGCTAATTATTGTTAGTCAGCTATAAAGTGTTTGCATGCCAAATTTTAACCTCAGACATTAAGTGTCATAGTAAATATATTTTTGTCATGAGATTATTGACAAAGCACAAGAGATAATTGACAATTAAAAACTACCTTCATAATACAAATGTGTTTCGCTTGCTAAATAGTTAGACTATACTCAAGATTCAGATGTTAATAATAATAATTTCTGTAAAACTGAGAGCTTGTACAAATTTTATCAAGCTCTTGATTAATCAGCTATAAGCCACAATATCTTTTAGACTTTTTTTAGACTTTAAAATAGTTTTTTTTCCATCTTAAGGTTAATGTAAAGGAACAATTTATATATATAAATTTCAGATGTTTCAAAGCTAGTTGGAGGTCTTATAGGTGTGAGCTGCTGCACATGCAAAAGTCATCATTAGTGTAATAGGGTTCAATGATGCACTGAGTGCGTGAGAAACTGCCACACTCTATTCACGCACAACCAACGCCAACAGACATCTCATTCTTAACAATTTTCTTTTGGACACTATTCAGGGCCATAACACAAAACTACTTTTTACAAACTACATTAGCAGATAAGCATATTAGAAGTTTCAACATGCAACAGAAATCTGAGGCTAGAGTGTTCCCATATTCAAGTAAACTGGACAACTGAAAATTGGATAAAGGATATTTGGCCTACATACTACATATGTAGTATGTAGTAAATATAAATAATATATCCCTAGAGGGTTTTTTTCTCCAACTTCACTAACTTCTGTAATCTATTAGGGCACAAATTTATATGCAATACTACGTATTTTAAACTCAACTAACTCTTTGTCTTTATGGTTACTATGCTGTTACTGGAAGTGTTTCTTATGGTCAGAGAGGTCATCAATGTTGCAAGTAATGGCCAGATAGTATAATCTCTTCAGCTCCCAGTAGATGGTTTTGTATTCCTTTTGGTTTTACCTAAATATGTAACACACAACTTATTCTCTCCTTTCCTCCCTCAGAAACTCACGTTTCCACCTGGATCTCATTGTTTCTGGTAGACATCTCATCCTGAATCAGCAGAAGCTCAATCTGAGTAAAATCAAACCGTTGTTCATAACTGGTGATTCATTCCTCCGGTCAGGACCTTGTGATCTCCCTTGACAACATTCAGATCACTCTGTCAGTCACTGAATGACCGCTGCATACTTTACCTTTATTATGTAGGGTTTTAGCTATAGGTCAGAGGTGAATATAATCTTTAACGATTCGGGTTAATTTGATTAACTGCTTTACAATTTATAGCATACACTTTATATACTATCTGTCCGCTGTATAGCACAATTTAGTGTATCAATCCTGTTTATCCCGCGGCCAACAAGGATAATACTAAATCTGGTATTTATCAATTACCAGCAAGGTCACGTAAGATCTGGGCAAATGTTTAGACTTGACCTAGACAACAGTTCAATGCATGACCTAGACAACAGTTCTATATAAAAAACAAGAATTTATACGACCACCAATTTTCAGCAAGGTATGCAGCTTTATTTGTTTACTTGCGTTATGTTTCATTCTTATCTGGCCCCAGCAGGGGCGGTGTAGCACCTGCAAGGGCCGACGCACGAACTGTGAAGAAGTGTTCAAGCTTACTGGTTACCTTCAGACCCCCAAATGTGTAGAGGCCGTTCAAACTTTATGTTTTTGACCCTTTAGTGTCAGTCTGTCCCACGGGTGATTTGTCCAATCAGATGTGGTTGCGGGGCTTAGCCACATCTCACATGGTTTCCCTTTTTAATCCCAATGTTTTGGCTGTCACCTGGGGCCAATCCGGTTGGAGTTTTAATACCTTTTATAAAGTAATTTTGCAAGAGCTCTGTTTATGCTACCAATTTTCTGTGTATGCCAATGTTCTTTGATTAAAGCAAGCTTTCAATTGATATCAAACATCCCATATCATACGCACTCATTCCTACCTTCATCTAATAAAAGGGGTTTGTAAATTAAATTTCTTTAGGTTATGCAAACTCATTAAACATATGCAGAAATAAAACATATTAAGTGAATATATGAATATACGTTTTTGCCCTACTGGCACACTAAAACCGGCACAGATTGTTTAAAATAATGTCTATGCCATATGCCTCTTTGTTCATTGAGCCACGAGGAGAAACATGGGACATCCTGTGACCTGGGTTAATGAGTGGGTCAAAGTTTGACTTGGTGTGTTCCCGGTCAAAACTGACCAGTACGATGTATTGAAAACAAAAGCCCAAATGTACACAGGGAAAACTATATTACAAATATAATGTGTGACCCATGCACTGTATGACCATATTTACAATTTTAAGGTAGGCCTAATATACTTTATAGGGCAGCCCACCCGTAACAGGATGTGGACGGTCAACAAAGACACTGTAGCGTAAAAATTTGCGTGACCAGTGTTCACATCCCATAAACTAAACACAGATTTGTTGCAGGATCTATAGACAGCACACAAAAACCTCACACCCAAATAGACTTCAATATTTACCTGGTCTACTTCTTTCCAGGTGTTTCCATAAACCCTTCTCTCCTCTAGGTTTGTCATGTTCATGACAATGGTTACAATGGAGTCTCTAAGGAAAAGTTGAAAACAGGACTTGATATCATCCACTCGGGATACGGCATATCGGGATAGTGTTTGGGTTTGGTTCCATTTTTAGAACAAAAGGAGACCACAACTTCAGCTTCACAACTTCTTCCTCATGCGTGTCAGAGTCTTCCTCCTTGGGTTATACTCTGAATCTTCCTCCTTTAAACCCTCCTCACAGTCAACCTGGTTTCTCTTCTCCTTATCACTGTCATTGTCAAATATAATTCCACAGCTTCACATGCAGTATATCTCTTGGCCACAGTGCTGCTAAAGACTTAACTGTGAGTCAGGCCTCAAAAAGCTTTATACACCAGAGCTGCAAAAAAAGTTGTATGATATAAAATGTTTGCTTGCAGTTTGGTTTGTCGTAAAAATTATGTTGTCGATAGGTTCCCATGAAGGTTGCCATGAAAGCCCAAAAGGGGCATGAGAAGGATGTGTGTGTGTGTGTGTATGCATGTCTGCTTAAAGGCACCTGCATGTTTAAGTGTGGGAGAGGAGTGTAGAAATGTGCTTAAACTCTGTTATTTTAACATTAATTATAGTCTTACCCATTCATTTCCAATGACCGATCATTTTTGACTGGGAACACCATAAGTGTATAAAAGTTCCATAAAACATGCAAATTTTTATAAAAATATTTCTAATTAATTTTGTGTGTTCAAATGCCATGTGCAAACAAAGTCATTGAAGCTCACGAGAAAAGAATAAAATTTACTGCACTTTTTTAGAGAGGAAACATGTAAATCAGTCAGATTTGACCGGAACACAGCATAAGGGTTAAAATCAATATATACATTGAAAGTCAAACAGCGCAGTGAGCATGGCCATGCTGAGACGTAAAACCTCAGAAGGTTACAGAGTCTTTCTGTTCTGTGTGTTTCCTGGGAGGGCAAGTATAAGGATACAAATCTAGATGGGTGAATGCACTAAGGTAGGCCCACTTTTGCTACATTCAGTTATAATTTCACTAAGAGAGAAATAATTCCATAAGACAGATAAGACACTGATTGGAAGGTCTTGTTAGAAAGAGATATCATTTTATTGTTTTCATTTTGCCTGGTGTACTCCATGATGACCATTCTCATCTATGCATGTAAGGTTTCAGTTGTTATGAAACAACACATTATCAATGCAATATATATATATATATATGTATATATATATATATATATATATATATATATACAAAAATAGTTGCATTTTTTTTTTTACATTTTATCCATTTGAAGGGGTGATGCACAAAAGAAAATACTATAAATATGAAACAATAAACAAACAAAAATAATAATGTACTAACCTTATACTGCAGTGTAAAAAACTAGTGTGACTGTTGTATGCAACAGTTTTTATTACATGTATACTGTAATAAAAACTTATTACATGTTCCTGAAGCTCGTCCTTTCTTCACCACCACTGCAACCGGACCTGTCGGATCTCCACCTCCCGCAGTGGTTGACACCGGAGCCGGGGAACCCATGCAACTAGGACGTGCCTCCTTGACCGCTGCAGAGAGAGAACGTCGCTTCAGAGAAGGGCTCTGCGCATATTGTGGATCGGCCGCGCAACATAGAGCCATCTGCCCTCTCCGCCCGGGAAACGCTCAGGCCCGGTGAGCAATGAGAGTGGCTCGCCAGGCTCTTTCCACCTCTCTGCCAATACGACCAACATTTCTCGTCTCACGGTTTAAGTACACCTCCAGTTTGGTCACAAACGGGTCAGAAGTACTGCGTTCATCGATTCCGGTGCTGCGGGTAATTTCATTGACTCTTCTTATGCCAAAAAACTGGGGGTGGAGCTCAAAGCGTTATCCCAGCCCGTTTGGATTACATCTGTTGATGGTCGGCCCCTTTTCTCCAGTCCCATCACCACCCAGACCCAACTCGTCACCCTCATCATTGACCAGCACCAAGAGCAGATCCGGTTTCACCTCACCTCCATCTCATCTCATCCCATAATCCTCGGGCACCCTTGGTTGCTTCAGGCGTTATTCCAGCCCGTTTGGATTACATCTGTTGATGGTCGGTCCCTTTTCTCCAGTCCCATCACCACCCAGACCCAACTCGTCACCCTCATCATTGACCAGCACCAAGAGCAGATCCGGTTTCACCTCACCTCCATCTCATCTCATCCCATAATCCTCGGGCACCCTTGGTTGCTTCAGCATGACCCCTCATTTCTTGGACACAGAATTGGATACTACAGTGGGGCCCGACCTGCACCGAACTCTGCCTGCGGGCTCCAGCTGGGATGTGTTCTAGGGAGTCCGAGGCCCCCGAAGTCGACATCAACGCCATCCCCGCCATTTATCGGGACCTGGCTGAAGTATTTTGTAAAAAGCGCATTACACACATTCCTCCCCATCGCCCCTACGACCTGGCTATCGACCTCCAGCCGGGCGCCATTCCCCCCCGCGGCCATCTCTACTCACTATCCGCCACCGAGACGCAGGCGATCGTTGTATCCAACGCTCTCCGCCAAGGCACCATTCGGCCCTCCTCCTCACCTGCCGCCGCGGGGTTCTTCTCCGTAAAGAAAAAAACGGCGGTCTACGTCCATGTGTTGACTATTGGGGGCTTAACACTAGAAGCGCAGAGCAGCGGTCATTTGACCGCTATGGGGAAGAAAAAAAATAATACTTCACACTCGATCAAATTCCACGACCCTCCTT
>JAOVVA010151405.1:0-10173 GCA_028565275.1 Leiocassis micropogon | reverse complement strand
GTTTGTCTCTCCCGGTCGATCGGGCCCGGACCGGTAAGTGTATCAAGGTGCAGCGGACACAACAAGAAATAACTCTTATTCTCTTAGCTTAAAACTTAGCTCGGACACACACTTTTTCTTCATTTTAAAATCTAACAGTAGGCTAGGGTCTCTTCTCCCCTGGTGGAAGATATAATCTGTTGACAGCATTTTGGGAGAACCTTCTTTATGTTGTCTCTGTTAAAATCTTCTAAAATAATGAGCGCAACCTCTGGTTGAGATGTATATAGTTTATTTACATCACCATACAACTCATCCAGGCCTGATTTATTTAACTGTCAATGGATGTAAACAGAAACAGGAGGAAACCCACCAAGTACAGGGAGAACATACAAACTCCATGCACACAGACCCAAGGCAGGAATCGAACCTGGACACTGGAGGTGCAAGGTGATAATGCTAACCACTACACCACTGTGCCACCGTGAAGACTTTTAATATTGAACACAATTCAAACAGGATCCAAAGCAGGAACATGAACAGTATTACATAAATAAATGAACAGAAGGTCAAACTAAACTCAAAAGAATGGAATGGAATAGAAACAATGGAATGTTACACTCCATTTCAGACAAATGTAGACTAATGTGGACAATCGACGGAAGCCAGAGACTGACTGTAATCAGAATCTTAAATGCAGACACTAACTACAGGAAAACTGGAACACCTGTAAATCAACAAGGGAAGCATGACAGTGACGCAAACTTCTAAATTGAAGTCACAATTGCACTTAACATATAGAGGCATCCAAGGCAGCACGGAGTGCCCTCCAGTGGTCATTCCTGACATAAATCACCCCTAAAGGTGCTTGTCTGGAGCTCTCAACAGGTCTAGGTCAACTTGTCCAAAAGTACAGACCCTATTACAGGGCCTAGTTGGGGTTTTGGCTAGGTATATCAAATTAATCAAACAGTTGATTGTCCAGCTTTACCCCAAGACTGTAGGCAGTGAATGAAGGAGTGATCTGATTGTTGTCCTGAGAGTTCACAAGGTCTTGACAGTGGGATAAATCACCTGGGATGAACAGCAGTTGTGCAGTGCTGTGCAAGGGAATGACCTTACCAAGAGACAGGGTATAAGGCAGAACAGAAGAATATGTAACCAATCATCTAGATAGGAAGCAAACCATTGCCATGCCATGCTACAGATTTCATGGCTTGTAAGAATAGAAAATAGGATCTTGTGGTTCACCATGTTAAAATGTAGATGAGAGGTCCAGGAAGAGGAGAACAGATTTGTTTAGCTGATCTAGCAGCATGAAGCTTCTCAGTGACCGACAGAAGGGCAGTCTCTGTGGAATGTGTTGCTTTGAATCTGGATTGGTTGGGATCATTGATGTTGTTCTGTGAGAGATGAAGAGACATTTGATTGTAAACATTGTGTTCAAGAATTTTAGAGAGAGAAGAGAGCAGTGATACTGGGCAATAGGTAATGATGTCCTCTGGATCCAGACAGGGTTTTTTGAGGATGGGAGTAACCCTTACCTTTGTAAATGCATCAAAAACATGATCAGATGATATGGAATAGTTGATGATGCTTGCGATAAAGGGAACGAGGTCTTGTGAGATGGCCCGGAGCATCATGGAAGGGAGTGGGTCTAATCAACAGATGGTGGGATTGGGGGATGAGATGATGTGATGAATCTCATCAGTTGTCAGATTGGAAAATTCTGCTAAGTGAGGAGAAAGTTTTGGTGTAGGTGTTGGGTTGGGATTGAAGGTCTGGTGAATTGCTACTATTTTCTCATCATTCCCACCATATTCACAATTTCCCAAAATATAAAAAATTCATGAGCAGTCAAAGAGGATAGAGCAGGAGAAGCCAGTGGGTTGAATAGTAAAAAGAAGATATTATGGAGTTTAAAGTTTTCTGCGGTATCGGAGGAGTCACATCCAACTTTGGCCGGGAGTGTGTTTAACTCCCGTCTGCAGCTGCACCCAAGGAAAGCTGGGAGGGGCCGGTTGGCCGCTCTTTCATACTTAACAGATGGAATGCCATGCAGGATCATGTCTCATCTTCTTCTTCATGCTTCTCATTGATCGTCTCGCTCTCATTATTATACAGTAGCTCCCCATAAAAAAATTGTGTAAGGGGGAGCCTTCCGCTACACTGCATTGATCGGCTTGCATTCTGTCTTGTTGAAGGCATGGAGTAATTGTCGATGTTAAGACTTTTAATATTAAACATGAATAAAACAGGGTCCAGGTTTCCATGGTTACAGGTGTATAAAATTAAGCATCCAGGCATGCGGACCACTTTTAAAAACATTTGTGAAAGAATGGGTTGCTCACAGAAGCTCCCAAAAAATTCCAGCATGGTACCGTGATAGGATGACACATGTCCAATTTATCCAGTCAATAAATATCCTCGCTACTAAATATTTCACAGTCAACTTTTAGTTATTAGGTATTATAACAAAGTGGAAGTGATTGGGAATGACAGAAACTCAGCCACGAAGTGGTAGGCCATCTAAAATCACAGAGCGGGGTCAACGGTTGCTGAGATGCATAGTGCACAGAGGTTGCCATATTTCTGCAGAGTGACCTTCAGATTAGCTCAAGAACAGTGCGTAGAGAGCTTCATGGGATAGGTTTCCATGGCCAACCAGCTACATTCAAGCCTTACATCACACCGCCACTGGACTCTAAAGCAGTGGAGACCTGTTCTCCTGAATGATAAATCATGCTTCTTGCCAGTAGATACTTGTCTGCCTGCATTGTGACAAGTGTAAAGTTTGGTGTGTTTGTGTGTGTGTGTTGTGGGGAGGTTTTATGATGTGGGGTTGTTTTTTAGGAGTTGGGCTCGGCCCCTTAGTTCCAGTGAAATGAGCTCTTAATGCTTCAGCATACCAAGACATTTTGGACAATTTCATGCTTCCAACTTTGTGGGAACAATTTGAGGATGGCCCCTCTCCGTTCCAACATGACTGCGCACCAGCGCACAAAGCAAGGTGCAAAAAGACATGGATGATGGAGTTTGGTGTGGAAGAACTTGACTGGCCTGTGCAGAGCCCTGACCTCCACCCGATAGAACACCATTGGGATGAATTACTGTAGAACAAAGACTGCAAGCCAGGCCTTTGCGTCTAACATAAATTTGTGACTTCACAAATTGCGCTTCTGGAAGTATGGTCAAAAATTCCCTTAAACACACTCCGAAATCTTGTGGAAAGAGTTGAAGCTGTAATATCTGCAAAGGGTAGGCCAACATCATATTAAACCCTATAGATTAATAATTGTATGTTACTCAAGTTCATATGCATGTGAAGGCAGATGAGCAAAATTGCTTTTGGCAATATTGTGTGATGGCTGGTGAGTAGATCATTTATATAAATCATGCTTTACACGCATTTCCTCTGTCCAAAGTTCCTGTACACTCTGACACAGTTTCACCAAGAAGGAAGCTGCCTGCCTCGCGTAGTAGCGTGCACTCGCCGTCTCTGCCTGCTTACAGTACCTCACCTGCTTGGATCACTAAGCTACGCTGCATTGACCCGCGCCACTCAAAACCAAAACCATCGTTCTGCTTAAGTGCATAATTACTCTGACTGCCTATGTTTATCCTTGCTGCTGAACGTTGTCCTTTAAGTTACATGATGTCTATTGTGTGTTAGTGAGTATAATATCTTATTAACACTGGTTACTGTAAGACGTGCCTTAATTAACCCATGACTGGAGTGTTACTTTGTCTTTATTACTTTTATAGATCTCATATAAATTACAATGGCTCATCAGTAATTGTAAGAGCAGCTGTCAAATGTCTGATCTCTATAATCCTTTTTCTTTTCTTACAGTTCTTTGGTCAGAGGCCTTTAGAGGGCATATGCTATGAATAATTTGTTGGAGGAGTTTTTGGTGTCCTGTTTCTACCTCAGAGCTAAACGCAGAGCATGGAAAATAAATCCATGTCAGACATTCAACCCAGATGAAAAAAGTAGTCTAATAGACTTGCATGGAGTTGCTTGAGGCCCAGCGTGTTTCTATTAAAATATTCAGCTCCAGTCTGTGTTTAGGGATTACATTCCAGCAGGGTGGCACATCAGGTTTATATCACTATAAACAGCTATAAACAATCGATCCCTCACTAGCTTCTCTGGAAGGTAATAAGACAAAAAAAAACAAAAAACACAGCTTTTCATTTTATTGAAAAAACACTGACATGAGATTACTTCCACAAATGTTAAATAACTACAAATAATTTGAAACATTTATTATAAGCCTTAGGTTATGTAGATTGTCTATGATATGTTCACATGTACTTGTACATACATATTAGGACTCATTCTTTTATTTAAAACAAGAGCTTTAATATAAATGAATTTCTTATGTTGCAGCCAAAACTGCCAAAAGTGTTCAAGCAATGATGTTATACACATCTTCTGGTCAATCAAATTTGAGAATTCAGCAAATGCTACTGTAGTTTGGCACAATTGATAATTATTATTATTATCATTCATTATTATACTAACTATGACAGGATAAATAAAAGGTAGAGTCAGAAGAAAACACAAACATTATTATTATTATTATTATTATTATTATTCAATTAGTTTTATTTACTGTATAAAGTGCTTTTAACAATGGTTATTGTCACACAGTAGCTTTATAGAAGCAAAAGAAAAATTATTCTTTTTTTTATATAAGAAATTATATAAAAGATTAGTTTTAAATGTGTGAGAAAATATGTATTAATTAATGTATTAGAGAGAGAGTTGGGTATGGTCACAGTCACGTAATGTATAAAGTGAATGTATATTTAGTGTAGAGCACCAGCAGGGACTCCAGCAGGACTAACTACACCAACCATGACAGGATAACTAAAAGGGAGAGCTAAAACGAAACACAGACATTTATTATTATTATTATTATTATTATTATTATTATTATTATTATTATTAATAACAACAACAATAACAATAATAATAATAATAATAATAATTATTATTATTATTATTATTACTATTATTATCTTGTAAATACCCAGCCATGTCTTATTAGACCACCGCTGATGCTGAAAATATCAAGCCACTGATGTTTTTTGAATTGCTGCCGGAGCAAACATAATTTTATTTATTAGCAACACTTTGCATTAGCAATCTCATCATTGTGCTTTTAGTAATATCTCTGCACACAGATGTAGCCCTGTTCTTCTGCTGTGCATGCATGTCAGGCCAGATTACAGTTTGTCAGTAGATTGTAGTGTTTCAGCACATCTTGTTTGCTGCGTGTGAACTAAATGATTTGTGACCGTGTGTATTGCCAGTCGAACAGCATCTCATTCAACAAAATGAATACAATATGTAAGAAAATGTAATGTCAAAACAAATAATGCATTTGGTAAAGCAAGCCAGGAGTAAGGTTGGGTGGCTGGTCGGGTGGGGTTTTATGATATATCATCATAAAACATGATGATAAGAGTTACTCTTAGCCTTTGATTGCACTGCAGACTAATTCTGTATTTTAAAATAGAGATTTTATTTAGAACAATGTCAAGATAGACCATTTGTAAAATGTTTATTATTATTATTATTATTATTATTATATATGTATTTTTTTATATTTAAAGAACAAAGTCTGCATATTGTCATACTATTAATATCAATGCTTAGTAGTATAGCATGTACAGTATGTGCATAGCTAGTATTTGTGGATATAAATATATTCTCCCTATAAACATCTCATTCCTTAATCTTTTATTATAACTATGCATGCAGTTGCACATTAAAGTCTCTGTTAATTCAAAATGACTATTGGTGAAAAAAATAAGAAATAAGGCAAAGTATATTTAGACAGAGAAAAAGAGAGAGAGCAAGACAGAAAGAGAGAGATGTGTTTTAAGTTTGTAGTTTAGCATTTCAGTAAATAACCTTTGCATGAGTCATCTTGTATTCGTCCCAGCTACCCGCATCACTCTACAGAGGCTCAGCAGCTACTTCATCTCATATACTAATCAAAAGAAAACACTATTTCGTTTTTGCATTGCTTACTGCAAAAAGGTGTCAGAAAAGTGCATTATTTTTCTACATAAACTCAGCAATGCCAGTGTTTCGGTGCTTAACAACTCAATACTAAATTGTCTTATTTTCTTAGTTTTTATTTTACTTATCTCATACTTAGTCCAAATGAATTGCTTCGGCTCATTTTGCCTACACACTGGTTTCAGTAGTTCTTCTTCTTCTTCTTCTTCTTCTTCTTCTTCTAAGGATTGGAACTTTGGAAGGTTGAAACGATTTACTGTCAAATAAAGTGCAGTACATTGAAATCCCAGCTTGTTAGTTAGCTTGGGTCAGCGCACAGGGTCAGCCATTAAATTTTTACAACTAATATAGCACTGCTTTTACAGCAAATGCAGCTTGTCATGTTAGTGAGAAAGCAGAAAGATCAGACTCCTCTGTCCAAAAGACCTTCCTGTGACACAAGCCACAGCGTTACCTCTGATTGTTACAAAGCACTGACAGTAACATGGGATATTTGCATCTTTTTCTTTCTTTCTTTCTTTCTTTATTTATTTATTTTGGAATGGTACTCTATTTTTTTTTTCTATGAAAAAAAATTCTATGGAAATCCCACTTTGTGAGCTAGTTGAGGTAAATGCCCCAAGTAGGCCTTAACCGGCTTTACAGATAATAGCAAGAAACAGCACTGCCTGGCAAAAACAAAGTGAAATACTATAATATTTGGTGGACTGGTACTTGATGGCCAATTCATGTTTGTAATAATTCCAATATTATAAATAATTCCACATGCTCCCAGAACCAGGCTTCCACAGTCCACGTCCTGGAATATTCACATGACATCAGGGGGAAAAATGTCAATAGATGTGAAAATCTGGTCATTCAGAACATTTAGTCCTTCATTTTATTACTACATAACGTTGCTGAGCCTAGACATGAGCAAGAAGCAACCCCAGATCATAACACTGATTTAACATAAAACAATACTTTGACCTGTCTGGAACAGTGACCTATTTATTATTATTTTTTGGCTGGACAGTGTAGTAAGGGCACTAGAGAGGAAATATAAAAAAAATACTTTTTTTTATCCTTTTAAACCTATATGTATAGGTTAAAAGGCTTATAATCATTTTTTTCCCCGTGCCCTTATCTTACAGTAAAGTCTTATGCATAAAAGAGACATTAAAAAAAGATATGAGGTTTGCAATTGAAAAATATTTTTTATCATTTATTTTTTAGGTGAATTTAATTGGGGTTAAGCCAGCAACTTTCCTTTTGACCTTTCATAAACCTTTATAATACAATCATTCATCCTGACCCAGCAGTTACAAGCAGAAAAATAAAATGAAAGCACTCCGATTCTTTAATGTTTCTTCACATTTGCACAGCTGCTGCGGCATAACCATTCTTTCTATCAGTTCCACATGTTTGGGACTAAGCAGTAGCCAAGGGCATAATGTAAGCAAAATGTAAGCTTGCCCCCAAAATGTCAGTATTTAAATGGTTTAAAATTTTCTTTTTTAATTATTCGACATGGCAATCATCACTTTAGGGCCTTGAAGAAATAAACAAAAAGTGAAATGTAACACCTATAGTTTGGATTTAAAATGGATATATTTGCTTACATTAAATGAAATATAGTTATTTGCATATAATAATACACAGTCTGGAGTATAGGGCTTCAGGTCAGGATGGTCCATATGTAAATGCATGTAATAATAATAATAATAATAATAATAATAATTGGCTGCAATAAAATGCTGCAGAGCTAATAAAATCGTATTTGATTGGCCAGTAGTTCCAGGTGCAAGGCAAACTGCAGGTTTTTATACAGTCATATTAAAAAATATATAATTTCTACAGATCACCTAATGCACACATATGTGTGTGTGTGTGTGTGTGTGTGTGTGATTTTTGACATAGTAAAGTTTTCTGTAAGTGACGTTCATTTAGCATTCAGTCTCTCCAGATGTAACTTTATTTCAGACACACCAAAGTAAGTCTTTAGGACTTTCGGTTTTCCAGTAACAAGCTGCATCCTGTATGTCTTATTAAGTTCAAGAGAAAGTAAAAAAAAAAGGCTGGTGAAGAAAAGTAAAAAAGAGAGGCTGGTGAAGAAAAGTAAAAAAGAGAGGCTGGTGAAGAAAAGTAAAAAAGAGAGGCTGGTGAAGGGAAGTAAAAAAGAGAGGCTGGTGAAGGAGCTGGACTATGTAGGTGAATCTAGTGGCTTTGCAAACATTCCACAACGTTAGTCTTAACCCCAATCAAATACAAACCATTTCCATCCATACCAATCTCCTCTTTTATTACACATCTCACTTTATATTTAAACAATATCAGGGAATACATGACCTCAAGTGTGATATTGCTTTTATATAGCAGTTTATTATATACAGATCATGCTTTGTTTGTTTTATGTAACCAGTTATTTTGCTCCATCAACACATATCCTTCGGCAAATGGCAAAACTAACTAACTAACCACAACAGGCAGAGCTGGCGACTGACAGTTAGTGTAATTAATATGGGTAAAGTAATAGTTTTTCTTTTTTAGTGGGATTATATATACACTTATGATATTTACTTTGTATTTTCACTAATTCGACTATGGAATATAAGTTAACTTCCAGGGTTCCAGAGTAACAAATAGAACGTTAGTGCACTATGTAGGGTATAAAATCCTTTGTACCGCCCTTGATCCTGGGTTTAAATAATGATTTGGGATTCAGCCTCGTGTTAGAAGGTAGTTAGTTTTTGTAGTGCATACTGTATAAGCCACCAACATAACAACACGTATGGTCGTTCAGATGGAAGGCAATTCAGAATGACTTAGAAGCAATTAATAAGGAAACACTGTGTTATTTAAAATGGCATGACATTATCAGACGTGTTTTCTTACTGAAAGTGCCTCTGTGACTGGTTTTAAATGAGGGTTTTAGTACTAGTGTCATTTCCTGCAGAATTAGTTTAACCCATGCTGCAACCGACAGTTAGAGAAATTAATGATAAAGAGTTAAAGGTTGCATTAAAGTCCTGTCATGCTCTGTAACACCACCTGTGGTATGCTGGTCATCCAATCAGATTAATTAGTCACCACTAACTGGTGCATAATATACAATTTGGTCTTTAACTTTCACCCCTGATTTCATATGATTCATATTTAGATTTAAACTAAACCAATTCAGTTTATTTCATTTTAAACTTGCATTAATGTTATTAAGAAAATGTATGTATTAAGACATTCCCCCACTGTAAGATGAATAAAGGTATATCTTATCTTCTCTTATGCTTAAAAAAAAAAAAAAACTGTTCATAAATTCTCTCCACAAATGTTTATACACAGCACGTGTCCACACGCCTTTCTGCTAAAATGCTCATCAGTCAGTATCATATATCTGGGTCCCAGCAGAGCTACAGTATCATGTGTCTAAACCCAAACACTATAAAGATGCTTGTCTGTGCAAATAAGACAATCAATTGCTTTGGTTTTTGCCCTTGTCCTGGTTGAATCTTGAAAGAAGCTTCAAATTCTAGGATTACCTGAAGCTTCCAGTCTTCCATTCGGGTAACATTACCTCACACTACAGTAGGCACCCAGGTGGTACAACAGAAAAGCGTTTACTTTATCATCAGGAGATCACAAGAAGAAATTCTGATGTTGCCACTGGAAGTCAAAGGGTGCAATATTGGTCATGCTGTCATGTGTAAGCGTGTGTAAGAAAAGAGAGTACTTGTGCTTCCACATCAAGTGCAACAACATCAGTGAATTATGGATGTTTAAGCTCATGGAGGCAGAAGAGGCCAGGCCATGCTTTACTGCTCTGTCATGTGATAACCAGCTTAGAAGATGAGATTGGTTGGTGTCACATGCCATTCCCTTAAAATAAATGAATAAATAAATAAATAAAAATCAGGTGAAAAAACAAAAAAAACAAACTCATACTGCGTTTGTAGATTTGATGCTCTGTTTTGTACCCCAGTGCCAAACCTTCTGCTGCGTTGAATCTTTAGTATGAGCATTATTGTTTATATATGTATATGTATGTATATATATGTATATATGTGTGTGTGTGTGTGTGTGTATGTACAGTATGTATACGTATAAACACTACCGTTCAAAAGTTTGGGGTCACTTGCAAATTTCCTTGTTTTTGTTTAGTGATTTATTTTCTACATTCTACA
>JAOVVA010151354.1:0-10174 GCA_028565275.1 Leiocassis micropogon | reverse complement strand
ACGTGGAGGCCCCAGCTGCGGCCGGCGAGCGCCTCACGTGGAGGCCCCAGCTGCGGCCGGCGAGCGCCTCACGTGGAAGTTACTTTTTTAACAGCGGGGGTGGGATGGGGGATTCTAGTGTAGTTCAAAAAAGACAAGCGGGTATAAATCTCAAACTAATTGTTTTTTTAATTGAAGGAACACCTTTGCATAATAAAACTGTTGCCTTTCTTGTGCTTGAAATCAAAGTGGTCGCTTAAATATGGTGTGACACTTTGCGCTGGATAGCCGAGGGAAAAAAGAGCTCAGAGCCAAGATTAACGTTCAGCACCAAAACCTCATCGGCCTCTTTCAGCGTCACAAAATTATAATACAAAACATAAAGTAAAAGTAAAGAAAAGAATGGAGCGTTTTTGGGGGGAGCAGCACACCTGAGCTCCTACTTCGTTGTCTCCTTCTAACGCACACACCTCCGCAGCGCACACACTGGGGGAGGGGCGGCAACTCTTAAAAGAGCAACATGCATTCATAATCTGGTATACAACATAGTAGTGGCCGTTACAATGGCCAGAGGTTCGCTTCATAAAAATTTGATGGCATTTCGCTTTCAGCTGGGTGTGCATTACTGGCATCTGTTTTGTCCTTCATCAATCTGTGCAGTGGTTTCCTGGTTGCATTTTTTTCCTTCCCTGTTGTATTATTTTAATTACTTTTAAATTTCATTCATTTATTTTTTTACTCAGTAGCGAATATGATTTAGAATGTAGCGAAGTACAATACTAAAAAGTACAAGTACGCAAAAAAAACTACTTAATTACAGTAACGTGAGTAAATGTAATTCGTTACTTTCGACCTCTGGTGATCACACAAGCACAAGAGACTTGAATCCAAACTCTTCAGATTTAATTTATCAAGTTAAGATTTAAGATACGATTCAGACTTAACATAGCAAGTCACAAGTGCTGTTTAACAGCCTGAAGACTTCAAACTTTGTGCCAGATATCCAGTACAGTGGCCACATGTTTGTAAATATCTGATCAACTTATTTAACTCTCAAATGGTTAAGTGAAAACTATAATTAGTTCTATGATAAATTTAAGATACTTAAAGGACTTCAAAAATAACATTTTAATACTGGTATATTGTGATCCAGTACAGAAATTATAATAAAAAACATCGTAATGTAAAAACAGTGTGTAGTGACTGTGGAACTGCTAAACCTGAAAATGAGTTTGCTGCAAAGTTGAGTATGCTGGGTAGGCTCCCAGGCCGTAACACATTTTGTGCTCAAAAAGGGGTCATGATAGCAGTTTTATAGCTGCTATCCACCTAGATCTGTGGTCAGGGTCAAACTCAGCAGGGATTCAGTGAAAAAATAATTGTTTTTCTTTGCCCTGCTGTTGGGAACATTGCTTCAAAAAACGTCCAGCATTTATAGTTTTATTGATTCAAATCACTAGTTATAAGATTTGAAAGAAAAGAAGAAATGGATTAATGACAAGCTGTAACTTCAGTGCATACACTCTTTAAAAACAAAATCTTTAATTTTTTAGAAATAAATGCTAAAACAAGGTAAAAATCCAAAGTTAATGAAATCCCCAAATGAAATGCTACAATTCCTTTCCAATATCTTGTGAATTCCATTTCACATGGTTCTATTACTAATGATAAAAACCTAGATTTAGATCAGTGGGACAGCAGAGGCTTCATGAGTCTAAGCTAAACTTTGGAATTTACACTAAACAAGGACTGTGCAATTTGGCCCGGGTTACTAACATTGCACTTGTGTACCTGCTGACAAACTTCATGGTGTGCCGAGCATGAAACTTTATAACAGCCAAGTCCTTTGGTAACATATTTATATGCACTTCAATTTTTATTTAAGACAGACTTAATAAAACCTGAGCTATCACTTTAAGAAATGTTATCTAGATCCTGCCTTGATACACTTCCTGGCCAAAAAAGTCATAATTTTAAAAGGGTCAGATTGGCCTGCATCAAGCAAAGAAAACAACTAAGGAGGTTTGAAATGACTGGAATTGATTAAAGAACCCAGCAACACATTATTGAAACCTGGATAGTTATGGATAGAGCTGAACCTACAAATTCATGGAAGACATGTGATTGGAAACAATTCCAATTTCAACAGTTCACTTACACTGTAAAAACTCCAACTGGATAAATGTTGAATTAATTAATATTGTATTGTTGGTCCAACTTCTTACACTGGTATTTGTTGAGACAACAAGTAACAGTGTGTTTTTGAAAACGTCGGATACACAGACTGAATAAAAAAAAGTCAAGTTGAGCCAACAATTTACCTGCACTTAGATGCAATCACGTGATTTATTAAACCCCCACCCCCTTCCCCATCCCGGACTAACGCTATTAAACTACACTAAAGAGGTGAAGATGGCTGTTTTGTGAATTCTTTATTCTGCGTAAGTATTTATTTATTTAAATGAAATATGTTACAGTCGCCTTTTATACATGAAGCTAGTGTGTTTCCTCTTATGGTCATACTGAGGCACCCTGACATTACTGAGGTGAGCTTAGCTTTGTTGTGAGTTAGGGAGATAAACTTTTATAATGATACAGTATTTATCATTTTCCTCACTTTGCCCAGACTTTTGCCCAGCAACAGCATCCTGCTTTACCCCAGCACACACGGCCGCACAAATGCTTAGCTAACAATAGTTCAAGAAAACCCAGAAGAGTTTAACAGTTAAGGAGTAGTGGCGCTTCAGTACTCGGTAAGTTAAGGGATATAAAAACTGCCAGAGTCACTAATGCTCATCTACAGTACTAATGTTATATCCGTTAACTTTTTGTATGAAAACACATTTGAAAACCTAATTGAATTTAAAACATCACTCCAAACATGTACTGTAGTTATTCCTGAGAATGACAAATAAAACCCTTGAAAATATTAAACCCTTTTAAATATGAGGCAATACGTAGCTTTAACACATCATTTGAATTCCAGAAACTCTTCCAGAAATTCTTTTACACATTCTGGTTGTATATAACCTTATTCATCATAACTAGATATTCTGTGAAATGTATTAATTTTTGTCTTTACAATAACTTTTTGTTCTCTTTAACCAGAGATCTGCTGTGGAGAATTGGGTCAGAGGGGTAACGGATGGCCTTTTGGATCTACAGGAGGAGTATGAACAAGCTGTTGGAGGGTGCTGTAGTCCTTGAGACTGGCCGCAACTTTAGGAGTGATGTTTGGTCAGATCTGTGCTCCAAACATTTAATTCCAAAAGGACTGGACATACACCTATGAAGCCATTCAAACTTTTTCTATTTGGCCCAGGTTCACATGTTGACAAATCAGTAAGATACTGATAAGAAGCTGGTGTTATCCAGGTATTTTACTAACCTTTAAACAAAATAAAAACTGTATTCTCCTGTTTTATGCACATCACTGTTAAAACTTGTGTTTTAAGTGTAGTGTTTTAATTGTTGGGGTATTATTAGGCCAACTTGTTAAGGCATTGGACTGTGGTTCGGAAAGTCCCAGGTTCAAACCCCACAACCAACAATTTGCCACTGTTGGGCCCTTGAGCAAGGCCCTTAACCCTCAACTGCTCAGATGTATAATGAGATAAAAATGCAAGTTGCTCTGGATAAGGGCTTCTGCCAAATGCTGTAATGTAATGTAATCAACTAATGTACATCAATGGGCTAAAATGGGAGAAAACTTATTGAGTGGATATAAAGGTTGGGCTAAGTCAACCCTAGACAAATTAATTGAGTCCACAATCAATACTACTTGAGCTGACTTCAATACTATTTGAATTACAAGTTGAGTCAATGTAAGATTTTGAACTGGGTACTGTAAGACACGTAAGAGTAAACTGTGCAAATTGTTACTAAACTTTATGTTGAGATAGCAGTGTACATGCTTGATGAAGATGCAGTGTGAAAAAATAAAGAGTAGAAGGTATACTGTAGCTAGGTTTAATATTGTGACGAGAACTCGCAGGAATAGGACTAAACAGGTCATAAGAAAACCACTTGTTAGCTTCAAGGGTATCATGAACACCCGATCTGTAAGCTTTGATTACATCTTTCTCACCCCACTTTTAGGTTTTCAAGACACTGTGCTGGCACCACATTGAGGACATCATGCAGGCACCACTCGCCAACTTTGCCTGTAAGTTTCAAAGACATCATGCTTCAGAAGAAATGCTTCAATTTGCCAGGGAGCATAAAGATTTTTCTATAGTACAAAGCTACTAGTGATAGCTATCTATCAGTGTATTTTTTTTAAAAATAATGGCTCCAGTTTACAAATATTATGCCAGAAAATGTTTTATAATGCCAGGAGTTTTATAGCATAATACTGTACTCCTTTAGAATTTTTAATACTGGTGTGCTTGTTGCTGTGATTACAAGAGTGTGACAAATCATTTGTGTGTCCTGCTGTCCAATTAACACCTGATGTAATAGAATAATATACTTTAGGGGTTTTTTTTTTGTTTTTTTACAAATTATATAATTTTTGTAACATATGAGAGAAATCTTTGTTGCAATAACAAAAAATGTGTACTGTACTTCACTGAATGTGCATAATGAACAACCAGTAGAATTACTTCTACATGTGCATGATATTATATTGGAGGCATGAAGTCTGTAATTTACATCATCAGTGGGTAAAAGTTCAAGCTTTATGTTCAAACATATAGTATGTTCCTCTCCTAATTAGGAAGTCAGAGTTCCTGCATATACTTAAAAGTTTTAAAGTTAAAAGCTTAACTTCAAAATGCTAGCTATGTCTCAAAGCCTCAAAGAGTCCCTACAAATTGCAGACTTTTGAAATTGCATTTGGACAATTATATATATTACAATATATAATTACAATATAGATATTCCAGCTTAGCATGATAGGTTTAGAAGATATTTCAGTTTAGCACGATGGGTTGTCCCTCTCTCCTGTGCTGGTTTTACAGAGAGAGCCAGATGTAGCCCAAGCTGTGGAAGCATAAATGGATCAGATTTATGCTTCACCTGCTCACTGTACTGGTATGACTACTGGTATGAGTCTAGTAATACAACATGATTCCAGCTGGAGAAGTTTGGAGGTGCCCATTGTACTATTAAAAAGAGTGTTCATGATCAGCCATGATCTGCTATTTTTGTGGGGGTCCTAAAGCTGGTAAGATCACTGTTGAGTTGACAGGAGCAACAGAGCATCATGGTGTCTAGGATGGCCCCCACATCAAGCAGGGTATTGCAGTCAGAACAGGACTGAATGCACAAAGGGCCACAGTGACCAGGATGATTTTGCAAGGGAAGTTTTGCTACACCCTTTTAGCTTCAAGGGTATAATGAACACCCGATCTGTAAGCTTTGATTACATCTTTCTCACCCCACTTGTAGGTTTTCAAGACACTGTGCTGGCACCACATGATAGCGTTGAGGACATCATGCAGGCACCACTCGCCAACTTTGCCTGTAAGTTTCAAAGACATCATGCTCCTATACACATATGCCAAGTTCTAGCATGGCAAGTTCCAACATAGTGCTCATGCCAAGTTCCTGTCTGGCACCCATGTCAAGTTACACCGGGCCATTCACCAGCCTAGTGCTCTTGCTAAGCTCCTGCTTGTTACCCATGTCAAGCTCCAGCATGCCAAACCCCCACCTGGCACCCATGCTAACCCCTATCATGGTTACCCTGTCTTTGGTCCAGCGCCCTTGCCAAGTTTAGTCCCAGCTCCCATGACAATCAATTTCTGATCCCAGCAACCATGCAGGTTCCATAACAGCCCTAAACCAAACTTCCACCTGGACCCATGCCCAGTTCCAGTCTGGCTCCAGTAAGCCATACTCCAGTCACCAAGCCGCTTGTTGCTCCATCTTATCATAGCCTCAGTATTGGAAGATACTGGAGAAGCTTCAAAGTTCACAGGCCATAGTTTAAGTACTTCCTGTTTGTAATTTGCTCAGCTTTTATTGTTTAGTGATTGAGTCATGGTTTAAGTGCTTTGTGTTTCTGTGTAACCTGAATATCAGCAAGACAATATGATTACTGGCATTATAAGATTTTTCCCCCTTTTTTTATCTACTAATGCTAACAGTTTAGTCTCTACAGTAGTGTCTGGCCAGTAGATTAGTTTATTAAGATGTTTGTTAATAAAGTGTTAAAATAAATAGTTCTCTAAGCACTGTGATGCAAATCTTCCTTGGCTGGGGTCACTGTGAAAATATCCTAATTTCAGTCAAAGCTTGCCGCAGTTTGTTGAAGCAGAATACAGCAAACCATGCTCTTTCACCTAATAGTACTTGCTATTTATTACCTGCCACCCTGTTTAATGGACAGCTTGTAAACATCCAAGAAACCTTTCTTTTGAAAGGCTTTTCAAAATTCTTTTTTGGCTGGTTCATGGACCCCAGGATTTTACAGAGCTTTTTGGTTTTGCTCACAAATAAAATTTACCATCCTTTTAGTTTGAGAGGTTCTTTGCTCACATTGTAAATACCCAGGTTCAGTCTTTTCTTGATCTGCCTACCATTTATCTTTTTGATCAGTGCACCAAATCCAATTTAGCTTACGGGAATAGTCAGGAGCGTCCAGCTGTTTCTCCGAATGTTTATTAGACATTGAGGATTGAATGGAAAGCAGAAACAAAGATGATGGAAAAAAACAGATTGCTTACTGTGGTTTATTTTATGTGCTCATTTAATTTAATATATATTTATTTGGGGCTGAAGCTCTTAGCAGTTATTTGGGTTCAGCCCTGATTAACAGACCCAAACTGTCATTTCATAGATTATACAGAAAAAGTGAGATATTTTTCAAGAATGGAAGAATCTGCAAACAGAGAGCTCTATCATTATCACACTCAGCGCTCTGGATCGCATTGCACCAAAACATATTGTCAGTTTTATCCCAACACTTCCGCAGGGATAAGACAGATTTGGCCTGAAGTCTGAGATACTGTTGATGGATGTGTACCCACAGGAAAAATGCAGAGCAACACTTTCTTTGCACACACACACACACACACACACACACACACACGCATCTTGTCGACACTTTCAGGGAGGAATTCTGGCCTCTTTTTGTATTATAGTCTTCTTATGTTTGAGAAGTAAAGGTTCAGCATTCTAATGACTCATTCTAGATTAGCTTGTCATCACCGTTTCCTTCCCAGGCACATAACTATTTATTATCTAGCTGTAAACCATAAATATATGCTTACTTCACACCATGGTGTGTTTTTACTCCCATTTTAAAAACAATGCCAGACTTTTTGACATCCTTTTAAAAATGAGCAAAATCCCATCGATCACTTAATCCTCTATGGTACACATTATGACATCATTGAGGAAAGATTTATTTATGATGTTGTTCTTGCTTAAAATTGGACACTATAACAATATCCATTTTCATAAACATTTTTATTATTAAAAAAATTATTTATTTATTAATAAAAATAAAATTAATAAAGAATTTGTTGCCTCAAAGCAACAATGTACCATAATGGATAAATCAATTTGACATTTTTATGCAGGAATTTTTTTTTTTGAAAACATAAAATTATTAAATAAAACATTTAAGGAAACGGATTTATCTAGTCTTTAACGTATTACACATTTCATATTTAATAAAAAGTAACATTTCATATCCAGCTGTTACTTTCAGGCAACATTTATATCATTGTGTAACACAAATATAACCAAATCATCAAATTATCTTATTAAAACTTTACAATGTCATTTTCCAGTATAAACAAATCCATTAGGAAAACTATATTCTAATAGGTACTATTACATGTAACACACTACAGTTATTTGCACTGCCTTGCACATTCACTTTATGTATACCTGTTGCGTAATCTGATTTTTTTCCAGTCTTCATTTCATCTGTATAGTTACAGATATAGTTATAGTTTAATGTTGTGTACTTACTGTGTATAGTGTCTTGTCTATAACAAATGTACAGTGTTTTATGTTGGTCTGTGCTTTGAGAGCCACAAACAGCGGAAATCAAATTCCTTGTGTGTGTCAGCATACTTGGCGAATAATACTCAATTCTCAATTCTAATTCTGACCTTATCCTTACAAGCACGCACACGCACACACACGAGCACACACACACACACACAAGGAGGAAGAGTACCTCCATTTTCACCAGGTTCCTCATTCTCACTTTGATTTTCTATTACAAATAAAACATACTTGTATTCCAACCTAGTATTCTTGATATGTTTTTGAAAATTATTGTTTACTTAGCAACAAACGTGAAGATTTTTATAGGTCATTATCTGATTTATGAAAAATGCACTTTTCTTTAGAGAACATATTGGACTGTGTAAGGAAGCAAAATCAACCCCTGTGGGTCAAAGAACTCCGTTTTTGCATTTTAATTGGTTAATATTTGAGTTCCCCTCCCATGAGGTACCATTGACAAATTAAATGTCTCATTTAAAAAAAAAGAAAGAAAAAAAAGCAATCGTACCGGATTAAATAATACATTTACAGGGTTAAATAACCCATGCAATGAGTGATATTTTGAAGTTTTATTTTAGCACAATTTTGGCACCCTTATAATACATATTTGGTGTCATATCCCTTTGAGAGATTTACACCAATGACGTTTACCTTGTTTAACTTGGAAAATCATCAATGGCTTTTGGAGTATATTTACTAGTTTGTGAATATGGACTGCCTTGTTTATTTCCGATTGCAATAAGTTTGAAATCCAGAAACTGAAGCAGCCCATTACAAAACACCAATTTTCATTATCACTTCAGTGATAATTTAGATTTATGTTTGTGGTTGAAAACTTCGTAAATAACCTTTCTGGCAGATGCAAGCTGACCTGGGGCTAAAATGTCATGGTACTTAGAGTCCTTTTATGATCCTTTAAGTGCCCCTGGACCACCAGCCACAAAAAGAGCCCTAATGCAATAATCCACCAGATTTTAAAGTGGCTGTCAGCTGACTTTCTTTATGGCCTTATTTTTTCATTTATTTATTTTACCAAACATGGCCAGTTGTAAATCAAGCTGTTTGCTTTAGGTCTCATGTAATTAAAAATATAATTAAAACACAAGATGCCAGTTGTAGTGTTGTGCCGAATTTTCTGCACTATATTTTACATTTCACAACTTGACAGTTCTAGAGAACCTAAACTTTGCAATTTTGAAACTATGCTCATTGTGTTCTTTAGAAAAACTTATGAACAAAAAAATGTAGACGTTGTTGCCCTTTGAAACGTTTATTCATTTAGTTGTTAATCTTTTTAATCTAATTGTGCTTAATTGTGCCGTTAACTGATTATGCTTTTTTAAATTCATTATCAGCCTTGTGCATGGCAGCAGTCATCTGTGTGTTTCTAATTAAAAGCCTTTAGTTTTTTCCACTTGTCATTGGATAACACCATTAAATTACACTGCATAACATTGAATAATAACACATACAATATCAGTCAAAAGTTAGGACACACTAGCCAAAAGTTTGGACACAAGTTTGGGTTTATTTTCTAAATTTCTACGTGAAATAATACATATGACATTACATAATTAAGCAACAGCAACAACAGTCAGTTATTATTTTAAGACACAAAGGTCAGCTGTTCTGGAATAGTTCTTGCAAGAACAGTATTGTCAAGTGCAATGTCAAGCACTCATGAAGTCCATCCCAGGAAGGCAAGAACAAAACTTACCTCTGCTTCAGAGCAGAAGTTCATATAGAATTACAGTACCTGCCTCAGAAATCACCAATTAACAGCACCTCAGATTAGATCCGTTATGAAGGCTTTATAGAGTATAAGTAGCAGACACATCTCAATATCAACTGTTCAAATATTGCATATTTTGGATGCCTTCAGCATTGATTTACAGTGTAAAATGAAATACAAATTAGGAAAGACCATGGAATTAGAAGGTGTGCCCAAAATTTTTAATGGTGGTGTATGCAGTAAAACTGGTCATTTTACACTTACTGTACCAGCCACTTCATTACGTACACTTGTTCAACTGCTTGTTAATGCAAACATCTGCCAATTACATGACCGCAACTGAATGCTTTTAGCCATGTAGACATGGTCAAAATGTTCTACTGAAGTTCAAGTCATGCATCAGAATGAAACAATGGATTTCAATTCAATTCAATTCAATTTTATTTGTATAGCGCTTTTAACAATTTACATTGTCACAAAGCAGCTTTACACAAT
>JAOVVA010151343.1:0-10175 GCA_028565275.1 Leiocassis micropogon | reverse complement strand
CCATTTTAGAATAAGGCTGTGACATAACAAAATGTGGAAAAAGTGATGCACTGTGAATACTTTCCGGATGCACTGTACCTACCTTCCTACCTACTTCATGAGTAACATGAGGATAGCTAACAAGACTGGGTGGCTTGATTTGGGTTGGGAAAACAGGACTTAAATTTTGTTGAAACTTGGCCGTGGACTTCTTACTTGGCATCTTACTGTTGACCTCTTTCGGAAGTTGACCCAGCTAGGCAGTGAGCAGAACCTCTTGCTCCAGGAGTTCCAGGAGCCATTCCACTCCATTCTGTTTTTTTTAATATGCAAATTAGGTAAAGCATGAAAAATTTAATTCCTTATAACCATTTCAATGGGAATATGTTGGAGCAAATTTTACAGACGTTCTTCAACGTTGTACAGTAGTTCAAAGTTACCAATATCGTTATTACTCAGTTAACATATTGTTGATTCTCAGTAAAAAGTTGCTGAGATAATTCTTACGTACTGTACAGCACAGGATTTCATTAGTGGTTGCTATTGATTTTATGTTTTGAATTTAATATTATTAATTTAATCACATTCTCTTTACACACTCTATATAACACTTCTCCTAATTCTGACCCTTTGTTCTGTATACTGCTGATTTGATGACCATTTTAAATAGATGCAATGATGAATATTATGATGATGATGATGATGATTCATTGTTTTTGATAGACTTAAAACCTTTATTTATAACCTCTAATTTATTATTAATTATTTAAATTTATTTCAATTCAGTTGTATTTGTATATCACTTTTAATATGTAAAATTTTACATTTTTGCAAAGCACTTGATAATGGGCAAACCAGAAACAATGGTAGCAAGAAAAAAAAACCTCCATGAGTTGACAAAAGCAAGAAATCTTGAGTGAAACAAGATTCAAAATTAAATCCATCCTCAACAGGGTGATACCAGGTGGCACAAGAGAAAGAGAGAGAGAGAGAGAGCATGATATATACATTCCCTGTCACATAATGGATAAGGTTGGGGTGCAAGCAGGGACTCCAGCAGGACTAGCTATGACAGTATAATTAAAGAACAGAGCCAGAAGGAAACACAGACACACTGTAAGGGCTCCCTGAGCTATCTCTGAGCATATCTGAGCTATTCAGATAATTAGGTCTCTTAAGCCCTATTCGGGCGGGACTAGTTTTCCAAATGACGTTTAAGTTAGAATGTTTTTCAGACGACGTCTGTCATTTCATGTATGCATTCGGACGGGACTAACATCTAAGTGTTTATTACGGAGGTAGGAGTGTCTGTGTTTTACATGTGAGCGTTGCACAAGACCACATGTCCAGGATGCGTGGATTCTACATCCATTATCGGTGCGCAAACTTGAATACCGGCACACTAGAGATAGTACGGTAGTTCACGTTGACCAAAACACAAAAGAAAACCCGTTTTGGAAAAAACATTTTCGGCAATCACAGACATTCGCATTCTTTTTTCAGAGGACCGCCGAGTTTGCTGAAAAACAGTAGGTAATTTGCTCTGGAATTTTTACAGAGGTCGTGTGAGAGAAAGACAGACATGGCAGATTCGGATGGGATTAAAATCGCAAAGTATGTCTGTGAAACGGAAATTTCTCTAACGACCCTCTGTAAAACTAGTCCTGTCCAAATAGGGCTTTAGTTAGCTAGCTGGTTCCGGTAGAGTTGTATTGTTAATTTATGTTGTTGCATGTATGTAGCACCTTAGTCCTGGAGGAACGTTGTTTCGTTTCACTGTGCACTGAACTGTATATGGTTGGAATGACAATAAAAGCCTACTTGACTTGACTTGACTGGGAGTTGCTACTCACTCCACCATCAACAACTTGAGTGATGTTTGGAACTCATGAATATTTTGAAGGAAAGCATCCAAAAATACCAGTTGGCCACACTCTATGCCCATGAGCCCCCAGCTCTGTTCCTTTACCCAAGGAAAAATATCCACTAAAGGCATGACTAAACAAATATTTCTTTTACCTAGATTTAAACACTTAAACTGTGCCAGTCCCAAACAATAATTTAAAAAGCTAATAAAAATAACTGTTAGGCTTCAAAAGTGAAAACTCTTGATTCTACTGTAGTTTTCATTACATTAAGCACCAAAAATGAGTCTGTATCTGTTGATGAAAGTAGGCACGGCAGATCACCCGGGTACCATGAAGTGATACCATTCAGTGCTATTTAAGTATTTTAAAATCCATGCAGTATTTCATTGGGAGCCAATGTAATGTGGATAACATAGGAGTGATGTGTTTTAGTAAGAACGCTGGCTGCTGCATTCTAAACTAACTGGAGCTTGTTTATGGACCTAGTGAAACATCCAGAAGGTAAGACATTACCACAAGCTAATGCAGAGCTAACAAAAGCATAAACTAGTTTTTTTTTGCATGTGTTATCAGGAAGCTTATTTATAGATGCGTGTGGTCCTAGTACAAGTATTTATGTCTTGTCAGAATTACGTTAAAAGAAGTTAATAAGCATTCAGTGTTTTTTTTTTTTTGGAAGGATGTTATTGGCAGCTCTGTGACTGAGTTGTGCATTGGGTTTTTGTAAAGATATACAGAATGGTGGTCTAATTGTCTTTTGCTTGTCAAATGTCACAGGACAAACCGGAGACAACAACAGACGACTTAGCAGTTTAGCCCGTGTAGCGTGGATGGTAACCCAAATGCGGAGGTAGCACGAAGAGGCAGGATAACCACGCGAATTATTTTCAGAACTCTCTCGTAATGAGAGCAAGAGCCTACACAAATAAACTCGCGTTCTTACAACACTCACTCGGTCAGGAAGATAAACACAGAAATAGTGAGTACTCATGATTTGGCAGGTAAACATCGGAAGCGGCATGGGCAACTCAATGACTGAGCGATGTGATGTGCCATTTTGCCTCATTTTATGCTTCCTGTGTCCTGTGTGCATGACAGTACCCCCCTGTCCATGGGAGATGTAGTGAAGGGTTTGAGTTGTGATGTGTGAAATACCGGATGAATTCGGAGCGCCGCAGGCAGCTGGAGCCGGTAGGTGACAGGGTTGATTCGGAGGTGGATGCGGTATGGACCGATAAACCTGGGTGACAGTTTTTTTTATCCGGTGTGGAGGTGTAGATTTCTGGTTGATAGCCACACTTTTTCACCTACGTTGTACAATCGTCCCGGAGGGTGTCGATGGCGATGTTGAGTGGCATAGCAGGTGTTGGCTTGGTAGATGGCTTGGTTGGCTTGGGTCCACAGCCACCGACACCTGCGGACCAACTGTTGGGCTGATGGTAAGTCAACCTCCGGTTCTTGGTGTTCAAACATCGGAGGCTGGAAACCGTGGCATACCTCGAACGGGCTGAGATTTGTGGCAGATGAAACATGGAGATTGTGTGACAGCTCAGCCCATATGAGGTAGCGAGCCCAGGAGCGCTGATGATCAGCGATGAAGCATCTCAGATAGCACTCCAGTTGTTGGTTGGCCCCGCTCCGTCTGACCGTTGGTCTGAGGATGGTACCCAGAAGATAGACTACAGGTGGAATTCATCAGACGGCAGAAGGCCTTCCAGAACCGGGCAGTGAACTGGGGCCCCCTGTCCAAGACGATGTCTTTAGGGAACCCATGCAGGCGGACTACGTGCTCTAATATCAGCTCCGCTGTGTTTTTAGCTGACGGAAGTCCGGTGAGGGCCACCAGGAGCACGGCTTTGGAGAACCGATCTACGATGGTCATTATAGTGGTTTTTCCTTCCGAGGCCGGCAGGCCCGTGATGAAATCAATGGCAATATGCGTCCAGGGGTCAAACTTTTTGGAGAAGAAGTTACAGGGGTGTAACTTCTGGTCTGGACCTCGTTGGGAGAGAACAGCCCCGGCGCCCACATCCGAAGCGTCCACCTCCACAACGAAGGGTTTGTTGGCATCTGGATGGAGAAGAATAGGAGCGGTGGTGAAGAGATGACAGAGTTCATTAAAGGCGGAGATGGCGGCAGCGTTGAGGGTGAACTGGTGAGGTGATGGACGAGTCAGAGTGGTTAAAGGTGCTGCAACTGTACTGTAGTCCCTGATAAAGCGACGATAGAAGTTCGCAAACCCGAGGAACCGTTGAAGCTGCTTGAGGGTCTTGGGTAGGGGCCAATGACGCACAACTTCCAGTTTCTGTGAGTCCATGGCCACACCCTGGGGCGAGATGACAAAACCCAGGAACGTGGTGGAGCGCTCGTGAAAAGCGCACTTTTTCAACTTACAGTACAGTTGATGGGCGAGCAATCTCTTGAGGACTGCCCTGACATGTTGGGTGTGTTCTTTGACGTGAATATATGAGGATGTCATCTAAATATGCAAATGCCCACCGCCCTAAAATCGTTGATGAAGTGTTGAAATGCGGCGGGGGCATTGCAGAGTCCAAACGAGATAACCAGGCTTTCGTAGTGTCCCGTGGGTGTGATGAATGCTGTCTTCCACTCATCGCCCTCTCTGATACGCACCAAGTTGTAGGCGCTCCGAAGGTCCAACTTAGTAAAGATGGTGGCGCCAGAGAGGGTGTCCAGGGCGGAGTTGGTAAGAGGCAGTGGGTGTCGATTTTTGAGGGTAATGTTGTTTAACCCCCGATAGTCGACACAGGGGTGAAGTTCACCGCCTTTCTTCTTCACGAAGAAGAACCACGCGGCGGCGGGTGAGGAGGAGGGTCTAATGGTGCCTTGGCAGAGGGCGCTTGACACGTATTCCTCCATTGCCTGTGTCTCAGTGGTTGAGAGGGAGTAGAGATGGCCGCGGGGGGGTACCGAGGTCTATCACCAGATCGTAGGGGCGATGAGGAGGAAGATGGGTGGCACGTCTTTTGCAGAACAGCTCAGCCAGGTCTCGGTAGGCGGGGGGAATGGCGTTGGTGTCGACGTCGGGGGCCTCAGACTCCCTAGAACACGTCCCAGCCGGTGCCTGTAGGCAGAGTTTGGAGCAGGTCGGTCCCCATTGTAGAATCCTATTTTGAGTCCAGGATATGAGGGGGTCGTGTTGTAACAGCCAGGGGTGTCCGAGGATGATGGGTGGTGATGATATGGTGGTGAGATGAAATTGGATCTGTTCTTGGTGCATGGCGATGGTCAGGGTGGGTGATGGGTTGAGTCTGAGTGGTAATGGGGCTAGATAATAGGGGCCGACGTCGACAGAAGTGACCTGAACCGGCTGGGATAACGCCTCGACTTTTACCCCCAATTTTTTGGTGTAAGCAGAGTCAATAAAGTTACCTGTGGCACCGGAATCGATGAACGCAGTACTTTCGACCCGTTTGTGGCCAAACTGGAGGTGTACTTTGACCGAGAGATGGGAGGTGTTGGTTGTGATGGAGGAGAGTTGAAGGTGACCCGGTGAGTTGCCCTCATTCCTCACCGGGCCTGAGCATTTCCCGGGCAGATGGCTCGATGGTGTGCGGCCGATCCACAATATGCGCAGAGTCCTCCTCGGAATCGTCGTTCCCATTCTGCAGCGGTCAAGGAGGCGCGCCCTAATTGCATGGGTTACCCGGCTCCCACGTCAAACACGGCAGGTGGTGGAGATCCGACAGTTCCTGTGACGGCGGGTTTGAATGCAGGTCGGGCTTCAGGAATCGGGGGGTGAGAGAAAAAGGAAGAAAGTTGTAGCGTGGTGTGTGAAGGTGATGGCGTGGTGGGCGGCAGGGTACGAGGGGCTGGTTTTGGGCGAGAGAGCAGGCGTTGGTCGATTCGGAGAGCCAGTTGGATCAGGCCCTCCAATGTAGCAGGCAGCTCTCATCCCGCGAGCTCATCTTTAATGTGTGAAGCTAACCCCTCGTAATAGGTTGTCTGGAGGGCGGAGTCTCCCCAGGTGGTTTGGACGGCGAGTGTACGGAAATCCGCCGTGTAGCGGCTAACGGACGAACCTCCCTGCCGCAGATGGTAAAGCTTCATGTCGGTCTCCACCTCACCGGCAGGATGTTCGAAGGTAAGTTTCAGTTGTCTGGTGAATTCATTGTATGAATGCGCGGTGTCAGAATCAGAGTGAAGAACCGCCGTGGCCCACTCAGCTGCCTGCCCGGATAGCAACGAGACGAGAAGAGCGATGCGCAGCCGGTCTGTGGAGTATCTGATGGAGTTAAACTCAAACACAAGATCCAGTGTGGTTAGAAAAATGCTACATTTCACATCGGACCAGCCGGAAGAGGAGCAGCTTCGCGGACAGCCGCGTTCTCGCGCAGCAGCTCCGCCACCTCGCGGCGCAAGGCCGCAACGTCTTGAATGCTGCTATGGAGAGCCACGATCTCGCCGTTTAGCTAATCAATCAACTTAGCGTGTCCGTTCACCACATCGCAGAGGTGAGCATAATCCGCTGGGTTAACTGCTGGCTTAGTCATTCTGTCACGGGGCAAATCGGAGACAACAACAGATGACTTAGCAGTTTAGCCTGTGTAGCGTGGATGGTAACCCAAACGCGGAAGTGGCGCAAAGAGGCAGGATAACCACGCAAATTATTTTCAGAACTCTCTCGTAATGAGAGCAGGAGCCTTCACAAATAAACTCGCGTTCTTACAACACACACTCGGTCAGGAAGATAAACCCAGAAATAGTAAGTACTCACGATTTGGCAGGTAAACATCGGAACCGGCATGGGCAACTCAATGACTGCTTTTATGCTTCCTTTGTCAGTGTGCATGACATCAAATGCATATTTTGATACGTTTTCGAATAGGATTTGCTGAATCTTTACTTTAATAATAGATTGAACAAATCATAGCAAATCATGAGGTACAGTAAGTATTTTGCAGCAGTAGTAGAAACAGTTCTTGACAGCTTGGCATGAGTTTGGCAATGGATGAACATATATGTCTGTTTCATCATTCTGGAGCATGCATGTTTTTTTTACACTAATTATTATTATTATTATTATTATTATTATTATTATGGGAATGTTACATTGCTATAAATGCATAAAAAACACATGCACTAAATTAATAGTTGGAGACCATAATGAGTTTAATAACCTAATGGCTACAAAGCAATTACAACAGAATTATTTGCTGTATTATCTACTGTATATTGTTCATAGCTGAAAAATATAGAAAATAGCATTAAGTGGGTGCTATTTAATTAAAAGAAGCAAGTACAATAGATTTAATTAGACTGTTCACGACAAGCATAATTTTGTTACCAAAAGATATATATCATGTTCCGTGTCTTCAATGAGAATTCTTTTTTGATAAACTTAACATACCCTCTATGTTTTTCCTTCACCATTGTGGTGAGTTAAATGCTTGAATATGTCAAATAACAAATATTCCTTGTAAACTAATTGCCTGTCGAGGTGGTGAAATCTGTCAAAGAGGGTGTGGTAAAAACTTAAATACTGTACTGTAGGTTGTAAGTTTCGAATGGAATTGAAGATAAGCATTTATATAGCATTATATAGCATTTATTGACATCCATTTATACTATGGGTGTCAAAAACAAGGCTTGTGTGCTCCAACGTCCCTAATTAATTTGGCCTGCATGTCTGTAGTGAAAAAATCTTGAAGTGAAATGGCCTATAGTGCACGACTTCTTAATGCTATCACACTATCCAGAATTCACAGCAGATTCACAGGGTTGCCATTTGTAGGCAGTTAACAGTAAATACAGTATGAATGCTCACTCTGGATTCTACTGTGGTCTGAAACACAGGTTAAAATGAATGCCTTTCTGTGGTGCTTGATGTACTGTACGTCACACTAATGACTAAAAATAGAACTATGACATGTATTGTGCTGGTAGTGGTGTAAATAAAAGTAAATTTTAGAGGAATTGCAAAATTAATAAATAAATTTATTCATTTGACTTCTATACCATTTATCCTGTACTGGGTCGCGGGCCTGCAACCTATCCCATGAGACTTTGGGCACACAGCAGGACAGGTTAAAGGTTATGAAAAATGAAAATAATTATTAGGGTCTGACAACAGTCCTGATGGTCAAAATTTGAGTTTGACCCCACTTGGATGCTACAGGTGATCCTTGTTCTTCTTGTAGAAGATGTTTCTATCTGAGTGCACCCTCCAGGTCACTGTGGTGTTTTCCAGCATCAAATTGTCCTCCAGTTTCTGCTTGATCTGAGAACCAAAATTAGAACTGAATTGCTCGATCATAAAGTGAGAAGGTTAAGAGTTAATTAAGGGAAAGGAAGTATAACAGGCCTTGTAAAATTTCAGAGACATCATGCAACTCACCTGCCCTAAAATAGATGACTGCACAGCAGGATCAAACACGCTTTCATCAGACTTCACCTGCAGCTTGATCACCTGCTTTACCCTCATTGGTATAACTGTGAAACGTGCACACACACACACACACACACACACACACACACACACACACACACACACACACACACACACAGCCTGAATACCATGCCAAAAACATCCCATATACTATTTTTGATGTAACCATATTAAATTAACATCACAAGCAAGAAAACCTGATACTTACTGGTGTGACAGAAGAAATAGGCTGGCTGGCTGCAATAATAACTATTAACCACGGTGAGTTGAGTTGATACACACTTTGCCAAGCCATTATAAGTTCTGGGTTCTCCAGCAGCCCATGGGAGGTTTGAAGCCACGGTCCCGTCTGACCATATCCAGCCATTGACACCATTGTACAATCCAATCCAAGCATATGATGAGAAGTGTTTGCTTGCTGCTTCTTGGTTTAGTTTTAACCAATCTTCTTTAGTTATAACTGTTGCTATGTCACCGTATGTCACTCTGCAGTAATTCTGTCCCTGTGGCCATGTATAGGCTTGCATGATCAGGTAGTATTTGTGATGGGCAGGTCTTAACTTGGCCACAGGAGCCGGTATGAGACCTGTTGGTAACATTAAAAATTTTTTATCAATTTGATTTATCTAATTCAAGTTTACCATAAATTGTCCAGAATGAGTGGCACAGTGAGTACAGGAGGGCAATATGCCCATGGCAATTATTAACAGAAATTGTAAAAATTTATCTAGATCTACTAAAAAACTCATAACATACTGTACATTTTTGCTAAATGTCTTTCACAGATTGCCTGTCTAATGTCCACATGCCTAACATTGGTTACTGTTTATCAGTTTATGTAGATCAAGCTATTAAACTGGGATGCCAAATGGTTTTTCGACTCTTTAGCCAAATGTTAATTTTCCGCTGTAGGCCTGAAGGTACAATATTATGCTTGGGAGGAGCCTTCTGAGCAAGAGTGAGCTCAGAAGCCTGAGCAGCAATTTCTTCTGCAATGGCATCTGTGCAGTCAAGCGATGATTTGATGGCTTGCTCTGCCGTAACCATACCCCAATCTGCTTAAATCATGCCCTGACTTACATGCCCTTCTCCGCCTGCAAAGTGTTCAGTTTTATTGCCTTTTTACTGCTTTTCTTTTTTTTACCTCCCTGTTGTTTATCTGACACCTGCGAACTCTTTGTCTACCTTTAAACTGTGACATATACTTTGCTAGATTTCATCCCATGTTTTAGTGTCACTGGTGAATTTACCTGTGACCACACTCACTGCCTTAGATCTCTTATCTGCCGCTGTTCTCTCTGTGTAGCTGTATCTGCCTGGTGGAGTGTCTCCTGCTTGCCATGCTCTTTGCTTATTACTGAATTTTACTAGTCTGCAGTCAGCTGTGGTCTGGTTTCAGTTTGAATAGCACCATTTCCTGCTTGCCTACTTGCTGCCTACCTAGCCATTTGAGGTAGCTAAAAGTAGCCAAGTTGTGATGGGACTAAATTTAAAGTTCTCCAGCCTGGAATGCTTGGACCTCTACAACCACTGTGTTTCGCTGTGTACATCTTCTGCGAAGTTCAACGGAACTTTAAGTTTTCACAGTTTTCCTTCAGATGTAGACCTTAGAAAACGGTGGCTTGTGAACATACGCCGAGACGATTTTTGTCCTACCATCAATTCTAAGGTTTGCAGTAAACATTTTAGCAGTGATCAGATTATTGAACCGCAAACACCAGAGGCACGAAAAAAGCTAGTAACTGGCGCTGTACCAGTGCTTTTTGCCGTTAAAGCATCGCGGTCCAGTGAGTGGTATCCGTCGAACCCATACCCATGGATGTAACAATGGATCATGATTATTGTAGCATTCCTGAGCCTTCATTATTAGACCTGGCATGTGTTCAAATAGAAGAACTTTCTAATGAAGTGGAGGAGCT